>JAUYWG010000945.1:0-10822 GCA_034779775.1 Enteromius afrohamiltoni | reverse complement strand
ATCATCAATATTAAAACAATAAAAAAGGCTTGAACTACTTCAGTTGTGTGTAATGAATCTAAAATATATGAAAGTCTAATGATTCTCAGTACATTACAGAAAATAATGAACTTTATCACAATACGCAAATTTTTGAAAAGGACCTGTATATAATGTTTTATGTAATTATTTTAATCTCCATGAACAAATACAACTCTTATTACATAATAATATATTTTGTTGTCAGATATTGTTGAAAAAAATACACTAGAGTGAGTGACTGAGAAAAGTGTTTTCACTCACCGTAGACAGTAAGACTGAATGTTTTGAGCGGCTCCTCTGAGCTGGTGCTGGAGACTGTATAAAGTCCAGAGTCTGTGGTTCTGGTGTTTGTGATGATCAGAGATCCAGACTCATCCAGCTTCAGTCTGTCTCTGAATCTCCCATTAAGAGCTGTACCTTGAAGTGTTTTCTTTTCACTCTGTCTGTTGAATTTAGCTAGGAGAATGTTGTCGTTGTTGTGTATAAAGTTCCACTCTATCTCAGTAACTGTGTTAACATCAGGATTCAGAGAGACTGATTCTCCCTCCGTCACCGACACTGACTTCACTGCATCAACACCAAACACACCTGATCAACACACAGAACATTTACTCAGAGTATGAAGATTTCCACATGTGATGTTTTTGTCATTCCCAAAGTATTTAAAAATTCCTCAAAAGTCCTCACTTCACTAAGTTAGAAGAAAGACAAAAGGTGGAAATAACAAATGAGCAGAATGATGCACAGGTGAATGTGAATTGAACACCATAAAATACTTACTCAATGATAAGAAGAAGAATAAAATAAATGTATTAAACATTTTCATTAATATAATTAATCTTTTTGTTGCTCTTGAAAATATCAGTTGTAATGCTGGTCCATAGTAAAGTGGTTTAGTTAAACTCTGGGGTGAGTGGGAAGTCTTGAATAACCTCCTTCAGTAGCTCCTCCCAAAAAGTCAGACCCATTTTACTGATTAACTTTAAAAACAGTTAATACTAACTTATATTCTTTTAGATGGTTTCTTTATCTGATGATAAATAAGTCTATAATTTCATTCATTATGGATTCTGATTGATGTATTCCAGTGTCTGAAATGAACAGGGGCAAAAATGACTCTAAATTTTGGGAAGTTATGGGGTCTAACAAATCTCCCAATAATTCCTGAGTTCCTGAATTCTGTATTAAAAACATGCCAGAGGTTGTAGCCTATATGCTTTAGACACATTAAAAAATATTTTTGCCCCTTCATTGACAATACTTCCAAAAGCAGCACAACAGTAAGTTCTGCTCCACACAATCCTTCCCAATTGGTAAATATTCTTAATAAAATAAAATAAAATAAATAATTAAATAAATTTTAATGAAATTATTTTTTAGCATTTAATGCAATACATTTATTATTTTTGTTGTTAAAGTTATGTAGTCAAATAGGTTCCATAAAAAACAAAAACAGCAACAACAGTGCAATGTGCCTGAGCAACGGAGAACAGCAATAAATAATAAACTAAAAATACTGAACTGAAATAAAAAAAATGAAATAACTACCTTGCTTCTTTAGTAAAGTAATATAGAATTTGCAAATGCTTTTATTTGAAAGCTTTTTGGGAGCTTTTTACTTTAAGTTTTGTCCTGTTTTGTACTGAATTTCCATAGTCTCTGTGTTAACGTGATTTATTAGCCATCTTCAGTTCAGTTCATGAATCTTTTTAGTAACCACTGTCCTAGGTTTATATAAAATGTTACAATTATGTTTTATGACTTCACATTCTGTTCTTTTTGCAAATCAAAGCAAGCATCATTTTATAAAAGTCATATTCAGTCTGTAGAGGGAGGAGCTACTAAATGAGTTTATTGACACTCACTGCTGAGTTTCATTAAAATACTTCAGATCAGGACACCACTATTATCACAGTTCAGCTATGGAACTGTTTCATAAAGTGATGAAGAAAATTTTAATTTTCACCTGTCTGTGTTTCTGGACTTTTTCTGGTGAGTAATTTTATGGCTTCTGTTCAATTTATAACATTTGTACACTTTCTGGTAAACATTTGTAAAATTCTGGCATTTATTATTTTAATCATTAAATTTTAATATATTCAAGCTGTATCAGAATATCCTCAGATATTTCTGTTTTGATGCTGTCCCTTTCAGTGGAATTAATCAAGTGATTATAATTTTTGTCATTACAACTTTTTAAATCCTTTTGAAATGACAAAAGTGCGAAATGTGGTAAATCTTCATACTGAGTAAATGTTCTGTTTGTTGATCAGGTGTGTTTGGTGGTGATGGAGTGAAGTCAGTGTCGGAGGGAGATTCAGTCACTCTTGATATTAATACAGTTAAGAAAGATGATCAGATAGAGTGGAGCTTTAAACACAACAACAGCAACATTCTTATAGCTCGAATCAACACACAGAACAATATAAGCACACTTCATCATAAAGCTGTTAATGGGAGTTTCAGAGACAGACTGAAGCTGGATCAGACTGGATCTCTGACCATCACCAACACCAGAACCACAGACTCTGGACTTTATACAGTCTCCAGCACCAGCGCAGAGGAGCCACTCAGCGTATTCAATCTTACTGTCTACGGTGAGTAGATGCAATTAATAGTAATATTGTGAAATATTATTATAGTAATATATTTAATATGTAATTTATTGACCTTAAATGTTTGCAATATTTCACAATATCACTGTCTTTTCTGTATTTTGGATTGAATAAATGAAATCCCTTTTAAGCAGAGTTCAGTTTCAAGTCATTAAGGATTGGTTGAAGATGTGTTGAAGCAAGGAACTAAATTATGCATTAACTGGGTTTAAATGTCTATAAATTGTATATAATATAATAATACTGTATATAATACAGTACACATTTTAATATTTTTTTTTTAATTTTTAGGCTACACTGTAAGAAATTGCTGTAAAAAACAGCCATATTTTGACAGTAAAATGCTGTTTTTTCATCACAACAGTAAAATCCTGTAAAATATTTGTTGTTTTTGAGAAAGCAACCTTCTGATGTCCTGTGAATTAACTCTGTTCAGAGTTGACTGTGTTTCAAATCACACCCTACACCCTCATTCACTATTCCCTACATGAGTTTACTAATATAGTCCACCTGACAGAGAGAATGAACACTAATGAGTGAATTCAGACAATGATGAACAGCTGCTGTTAATAAACACATTCACTGAAGAAAAGAGAGAGAAATAAAACTATGACTGACTTCAGCCACAACCTTAGATGAAATAAACTGAAATAAAGCAGCAGATGATCATTAAACAACTCCACAAACAGCTTCACCAGCTTCACACATTACAGTCTGACTTTATTTCTGTCATATCTACACAAAATCTCTGAAAGTTCATAGACATTTAGATGCTTTTGTTTGATCTCACCATTGTGGTGATCAGCGTCTGCTTTAGTTGGGCTCTTTACCCTTGACATGTAAAAAAAGACTTTATTCTGGATGTCATTGATGTTGTGTTTGTGAAGTTCTCTTCATATGGAAAAGCACCCTATAAGCACTTATGTCTGTAAACAAGTTTATATAATTTACAATTAGTGAATGGTATTTGTTGCTAAGTGTACATTTGATCCTGTGGTTTTTTTTATTAATATTTTCAGCTTCATTTATGATGCTTTATATTTCAAAAAAATAAACAAAAAGTGTTTAAGTGTTAATAATAAGTGTTTGAATCTCAACAATGGTGAGTCCAAAGCTTCGTGCTGCAATGCATGAATAAATTATGCAACTGAATTGTCCACTTATTTTCTCTAAATCTTTCTATGTGCTTCTGTTTTTCATTAGTTTCTGTGTTGAGTTTTAGCAGCAGGTTTTATAAGTTGATCGATTTATTTTGTTGATTGTCACCCTTAAATTCATACGCTGATTGTTAAGGTGTGTGTTTCTTAGCAATCAGGCGCTTTTGTTTTCCACCTTACTCAATCGTTAGTCATTAATTTAGTTCTTGTGTATTAACACAATGCTTTAGTAAGAGTCATAACAACAACTAGAACAACACAAGAACTTTGCATTGAAATCTTCATCTTCTCTATTGATTTAACCATTGCTAATATGCCTTTAACCACCTTGTGGCAAAGAAAAATCTTAACTAAAGCTCACACTGATCTCCATCATGGTAGTCTACTTAAATCTCTGTTAACTCTCAATCAGCACTTCTGTAGACATCTGACAGAAATAACATCAGTCTGGTTATTAATGTGTGAAGCTGATGATGCTGATTTAGAGATTGTTTAAGATCTAATGTCTTCTTTATTTCAGTTGACTTCATCCAAGATGTGTGTGGAGTCGGTTGTTTCTTGCGTTTCCTTTTCATTCAGTGATGTTTGTGAACAGCAGATGTTCATCACTAATGCTCAATCATCTCTTAATCTGTATGACTTTTTATGGTAGACCATATGTTTTTTTTTACATTTTCCTTCCATTAACACAGGGGTGGGGAACCCTGGTCCTCAAGGGCCGCAGTCCTATAAGTTTTTCATACAACCCTGCTTCACAACACCTGACTCAAATCAAATGGATCCAACAGCCAATGAAGTTCTGCACAATCACTAGTTAATTTGCATCAGGTGTGTTTGCACAGAGAAACATGGAAACCTTGCAGGATGAGGGCCAAGGTTCCCCACCCCTGCTTTAACAGTTTTAATTTTATTTAAAGTAGCCTATAATCACCAGCCAGCACACTTATGCGGGGCCCAGATGGGTCTAACTGGGGTCTAGCCCAGTTTTGTCCTCAGTTTCCATGTTGGCCCAAACACTGTTCAGTATGCATACTACAGAGTGCTGTAAAATAAGTCACAAGCAGCACTGCAGTTCATTCTATAATTAGGTGATTAACTGATGATTGCCCATTATTGAAGACACCTGATGTTAACAAAAAATCAGTTTTTACAGCAACCATTCCAGTGGTCAGTGTGTGCTTTAGCTGGGCTCTTTTTAACCCTTATATTAATAGAATTAAATGTTGTTTTGGCTGCTGTGCTTGAGATGTAACGTCCAGAGAAGCACATGCTTTATGTGTGGGATTTTGGAAACCAGATCAATTTAGCGAAAAAAGTTGGGTTGGATAAAAATTATTCTAAGCAGGCACAACAAAGGTGAACAAAGAGTGAATATACAGTGGGAGTGGTCGGGTGCGGAATGAAACCTCGCAGAAGTGGGCAGGAGCGGGACTAAAAAAAACGATCCCACGAAGACCTTTACTTTGAAACACAAATGAAGCTATCGACAAATATCGCAGCTGTCTTATTTACTAAATTTGATTTATACTCTAATACCATCCAGCTCATCTGTCTGTTCCTGTCATCAGAAGAGATTGTTCATCATCATCATCATCTTCATCACAGCAGAATTGCTTATTGTTGTGTTCAGCTGTGAATGTGGGTCATGTGACTCTCTCCTGGTACAAAGGAAACAGTTTATTGTCCAGCATCAGTGTGTTTGATCTCAGAATCAGTCTCTCTCTACCTCTGGAGGTGGAATATAAGGAGAACAACACCTACAGCTGTGTGATCAATAACCCCATCAGAAACCAGACCACACATCTGGACATCAGACAACTCTGTCACACATGTTCAGGTTTGTCAGGGTTTTTTTGTTTGTTTGTTTGTTTTTATATAAACTAAATTAATCATATATTCTAACATTATTTAATTATTCTCTAACAAGACCATATCCACTGCTGTGGATTTACCGAAGCTGTGATCCGATTGGCTCTCTCTGCTCTGGTGGGCGTGGCTGCTGTTGCTGTACTGGTTTATGACATCAGAGCCAGAAGTCTTCAACAGAAGAGAGAGCAGACATCAAGCTCTGATTGATTAAATACTCAAGAGGAGTTGCTAAATGACTGTGGAACTGTGGAATATACAGACCTGTATATAATGTTAGCACCTGTATGCACTGATCTAATTAAATGATAGCCTCACTTCATACAGATGTCATTTGCTGTTTATTTGTCTCTGCCTTTCTCTTCAGCATATACCATGAAAACTACAATAAATAAAGCATAAACATATTAAAATATACATTTCTCACAGTCCTTTTTCACAGTCTCTCATTTGAATGTCCACTGATATACAAGTATACATATGCGTCCAATTTAAATTAAATTTATATAATTTACATTCAGACACTGTTCATATAAACACAACATTAAAAACACAATGCTACAGAATTAGCATGGTAGGTTAGTTTCAGAGGGTAAATTACCAGGGTAACAGGCTTGATTTACCCTGCTTTCCGAGTTTGACACACCTGCCTATTTGAAATGGAAAACCCAGAGTTTCTCTTCTCTCAGTGTTACCAAACTCTGAGTTTTCACTTTAACTCCTTTCTGAAACGGCCCCCTCATGATCAATATGTCCAGGGCCCAGTTTTTCAAAAGTAATCCAGTGGGATTTTGGATCACGGATTGGATCAAACCTTGGAAATGGGTTTTTGGATTCTGAATTAAGATCACACCACCGCATCCAATCTTACATTTGATTTGGATCAAAACTCATCAGAAAGGTGGATTCAGTTGTGATATTTTGGCAAAAATAAACCCAATAAAATATATATTGGGTTTATTTTGTTAAGAGAATGATCACAAACTTAAAGGTTACTGATGATATATAAATTTCTTCATATTTTAAAGCTGTATGAAGCATGTCACATATAATGATATTGATATGGTAAACAATAACAACAAAATAATATCAAAGCTATCGGATGTCAAATAAATGTCACTGTTGTTCATAGCTCTATGAAACAAACAATGGCTACTTGTGTTCACTCCTATTTTGCCTACCTGTAGTTTTTTGCTGAGCAAGCAGGCTACACTGTTGGTTCCATCTAAGACTATGGATAAACAGGATTTGATAATCCTGAAATTTGATATTCGGATCACAGTGATCCAGCCTAATGTTCCTTTTAAAAACTGTCATAAAAGTAAGATAGATCAGTTATTCCTGGATAGCAAAACATGGGATTTCCAAATCCGGACCAATTTGATCCAGATTAAAATATGACAGCTGCTTTGTAACTGACGAGTGTGTGGCAGGTTACTGGTGATTTTAAACATGTTCAAAAGAAGAATTTTGACTTGGAAGAGTCCAAATTTAAGGATAAATTAAAAGAAAGAATCTGAGATCTCAACGCAGACAGGTATGTTTAATCACATCTCGTGACTGTGGTAAATTTGTACAATATTAAAAGACACTGCGACGCACTGGACAACTTCGTATGGAGAATAAATGTGCGAGGAGTGTGTGATATTTATCATGTAATAATATCCTAACTGTATTGTAACATTGGAAAAAAAGAACAAAATCATGAGAGTTTTTCAGTGACGGATTAAGGCTCAGAATAGCTCTAATTTAGCCTCATTTAAATACAGTGTTGGGAATTAGTACTTCCTCTGTTTACTTTGCTGATGACTTATAAAGGGTTAAAGGCTTGATGTTAATGAGATAATTAAGTGACTAATTAAATGATGATTGTGCATTAATGATGAACACCTGCTGTTACTGAGAATTACAAAGGATCAGACGCTGATGTTTTATTGGTTGCTATTAGTATGCTGTTAAACAAATACTTCACTATCACAAAAAGAGAATTACTATCAAATCTAAGAAAAATATGTTCAGACTTTTAGACATGAACACTTATCATATGATCCTCAACAGTGGTCACAATAATTCTTCATACTGCAGTGCATGATGGGAGAATTTACTATGGTGTTACCCAACATGCATTGCAGCATTTTGTCAATGGTCACCATTGTTTAGATTAAAATGCTGATTATAGATGTCTCTGTGTGTCTATACAATTCTGGTGAACAAAAACTTAGTTCACTCTAAATGTTAAACTTTGTACTGTAAAAATTCAAAACTTTCCTAAATATGTGCATGTAAACGAGTAAAATACTGATCCTTTGTAATTCTCAGTAACAGCAGGTGCTCATCCCTATTGCACAATCATCATTTATTTAGTCATTTAATTATCTCATTAACATAAAGTTTTAACTCTTTATAAGTAATCAGTGAAGTAATCAGAGGAAGTACTAATACCCAACACTGATTAAGTGTCTGTTTATCTCTGATTCGGCGAGAACAATTTTATAACACAGCCAACCGGTTGTGCGTTTCCAAGCAGCACTGGCCCATTCATGAAGGCAATCACTGACTGTTTCTCAACAAATATTTAACGAATCAGCTGTTTTGAATCTTTATTACCAATAAATCAATGAATCACTCATATAGAAGTGCGTTTAATGGCACCTAATGGCAACTTTATTTGTCCACGACAATCACTAAAGTTCTTTCTCAAATTGCACACACCTAAAATAACCATAATCTTAAGTGTTATTGATTTTTGTAGCTTATATTGTAGATTGTATGGTTAATATTACTGTAATTGTGAGTGAAGGATTTCAAAGATGCCAAGGTTTAACAAAACATAATTCAGCCCGCACAAGAGAACATTTTCTCCAATCCAGCTCTCAACCTAAAACGAGCTTGACACCCCAACGGTGTATTCCAGAAAGCAGGTTATGTGACATACCCAGATAAATTTCAACATAAGTTAATGGATAACCTTTACTTTCTGTTCTAAAAATGGAGGTAATTTTCTGAGTATGCATGTAACCATAAGAACTTACTCTCGTAGCAGGTTATGTTCCAGGGTTAGTTTGTTTCAGAAGGTTACTGGGCATGGTGTGCCCTTTTGATGACGATCCTGTGGACGTGGAGGCACAAATTATACTAAGTTTTTACGCAGGGAGAGAGTTATAAGACCGCGTATTGATGTCTTTAAATGATTATTTGAAAGAGCGTTGTCAGTTTTCAAAAGATTCGTTAATTTAACACATCTCTTGAGACCACATAGCAAATGTCACAAACCGCGGATCTGCGCTTAGCACAGAGAAAAAAAAATGCATCAGTGCATTTTTTGTACAATGTGGGTATGTGCAGTAGTGACTCTACATTGAACTACTGAGTTGGAATTTGAATTGGCGTTGGAATGACAGGAAGTGGAATTCAATTCATGGCAATTCAAAGACATTCCATACAGTCATGCAGTCAAGAATGTGTTGAATCTCACATACAATTACATTAATTTTAATTTATTTGCATAATTTCATTACACATAATACTGTAAAAAACAACCTATAGAATCTACTCAATAAAATTGAGATAACAATTTGCACTCAGTTTGTGTGAGTAGATTATATCCTGTATATTTGGGTAAAGAATACCTACATTTAACAGCTAAGATAAACTAAAAGAAAAAAGGTAAAGCCCTAATACTAATATTGTTTAATCCATTACCAGAGGTGGGGAATCCAGGGGCCAAAAAGTAAAATTCCTACCATATTTTTATTCCAGCCGTGAACTCAGCAGCTGATTTCACCAGAGAAGGAACCAACTCATTCCTTTCAAGACACAAGCAAGTCTTGAGACAAATCCCAAGTCCTCAAAGAGTTAAAGTTAATGAGATAATTAAGTGACTAGTTAAATGATGATTATGCATTAGTGATGAACACCTGCTGTTAACATATCAACATCTCTGGAAAAAAGAAACACATAAGAACAACTGACTTCAGCCACAGCCTGGGGTGGAATCAACTGAAAGAAGAAAAAAAAAACATTGCCACCATAATTGTGGTCAGTGTTTGCTTGAGTGAGGCTCTTTTGAGGTAAAATTGCTAAAGTTGAAAATCTGTTTCTAAGTGAGTGCATTATTGATTTTCAACAAACTTTTTTGCAATGCTGAATTGTCAACTAGAAGTTGCAGCTTAACTCACATATGAGCTAGAACATTGCTTTAATTAAATGCAGAGACATTACAGTGCTAGTACCCCGGTGGCAAATATATAAGAAAATACAGTGAAGATGCATTGAATCAATATTCCCACACCTTTATGATAAACGACAAGACATTTAGGTACTATAAATTCGTTATTTAAATATCTTCTTCACATCACATGTTTAAAGTAATCTTTAAAAAACAAAACGTAACAGCATACACTATCCATCACGGTGTCAAACATCAATCAATCACTACATAAATTTGGGGGGGCAAGAGCGTGTCTCCCAGGGAGTAATTCCATGTAGAAGCGCTACTGCACATGCCCACATTTACAAAAAAATGCCCTGACACAAAAAACTGATGCATTTTTTTTCTCTGTGCTACAGTCTGCAGCAAAGAGTACTTGTCCGTTTTTGGAACCGAAAGTTAAGGTTATCCACTAACTTACACTTAAACTTATCTGGGTATGTCACATAACCTGCTGTGTACACCCCAGATTATGTCAAAACACAAACATCACCATCTGGTAACTCACGCTCTTTGTCTGTATGTCTGTTGTAATTCAGTTACAGCAGCCAAGCAAATGTAATGTTCAAGAGGGTCCTGACCACTTATAGTGGCTGACCACTATAATAGTGACATAAAAATAGTGATTTTCTTCTGTGATGATTCTTCTTTTTAACATCAGGTGTCTTTAATAATGGTCAATCTTCACTTAATTAATCTCTTAATTATCTCATTAACTTTAACACTATTTGAAGTGGGACCAACTGTACTCTGAGCAGTGTTGATTTAACTCTGGGGATTTTACATGCATTTATAGCTGCATTAATACAGTACTCCTGCTGTCCCACTTTAGGACCTGTGGATTCTAGAAAGTTGGTAGCCTTTAAACAGAATCATATTTGTATCAGTGTCTAACAGCCACTCCTGCGTACACCACATCCTCCTGCTCTTGAACACTCTAAAGGAAAACACAA
>JAUYWG010000944.1:0-10827 GCA_034779775.1 Enteromius afrohamiltoni | reverse complement strand
GTTTCCGACCATTGCCTGTTTGACCTCGTTTAATAAAGCCTGCAAATGGATCCAACTGATTCGACTGATCCTTCACAAAAATACACTCACATCAAATTAAGTCTTTATAATCATAACGTCAGTTAAATAAGAATTAAAAGTGCGTTTTTAGCCGTTCATATTCATCAGTTTTCTCAGCACAACGTGTATCAATTCAGTTAGTTAATGGAGTAACATATACTTAGAAAATAATGGTTTATTTAGAGTCTGAGGGACTGTCAGGAACGTGAATGATCACAAATTTGCCTGGCAAATACGTATGTTAGCTGTACGTTAGCATTAACGTTTACCTTGGTTTGCAAAATGTGATCGCCTGAAATCAAAACGCGGACGAGTGAAACATGCCCAAATTAACATTAAAGAAAGCACAAATTTGGGTATACTTACTCATTTCGGTTTTTTTTTCAGTCCATAAAATCCAGCTGTATTCGCTCAGGCACTGGTTCCTCTGTCTTTTCTTGCATTATCAGATTCTGCAACTAAAATGGTGGATGGCGCGTCTGACTGAACTGCGTTAAACTCCTACATCATCATGACGCAGAGTTTCTGGCACATGCGCATTACAAAGAAAATTGGTAACACTTTTGATTTAATGTTATATAAACATGTTATTTGAAGTTTTACATTTCTCTTTAAGCTGAGGCTGTTAGAACTCACTGCATGTTGACAGAACATGATTTCACTTGTCCACCTGGCTAAAACTCATTAAACTTGTTATTTTTTATCTAGGCCTATATAATTTAATAATAGTCTAAGTTTTTTTTTTTTTTTTAATCAAATGGATTAAAAACAGACTATTTGCATATGATTTGCAAAATAGGTGAAATTAAGTATGGAAACAGCTAAACTCTGCAGAAGAGTGGCCATCCAGGATCAATGTTCCCCACCCCAAGAATGGAAAAAAAATTAGCTCACAAAATTAATTGATGTGGCAATTTCCACATTGTATTGGAGCAACTGATGGAAAGCACACCTTCATACATCCCCCAGCCATCAGTGGTAGCATGTATTAAAACTACAATTCAAGATTTTACATTCTGTTGATGGCCATAGCAGATGCCAACTACAGTACAAGTTCATCTATAAAAATTCTTGGTGTTCAAGGCAGTGTCTCAGATGTAGGTTTGTTTGCACATTCTTTCATGGATGGGGTTTTGGTTCCTTGCCGCTGTCGTCTCTGGCTTGCTTAGTTATGGACACCTAATTTCTAGTGATTATCATCTTGACTACAGAGACTGTGTCTGCATTTGATAAATAAATAGTTTAAGTCTCGTCATTATACATTACCATCACTCTATTCTCCTATCTGACAATGTTCAGTGCTTTGCTACAATCTGTATTGTTAAAAACGCTACATAAATAAAAGTGACTTGACATTCTGATTTACGAGAAGCCTTAGATCAGGGGAGATATTTTAAATATTTTCTGAGGTGGTATTTGGTATAAAAAGTTTGAGAACCAAGTGATGCAGCTGATGTAAGCTAAATATTAACAACATATCAACAAAATGAATCAGCCTTCTTCCAAACACAAAATGCATTTTACATGTCTGGTAACGGATTGGTTACTTCCCTAACCCAGGTTCAGAATGGTTTACAGATCAAGGAAGTGCTGGCTCATGGATGGTGAGTAGACTTTAATGTCATCAATGTAAACAAAGCATATGTTTCCTTGTAATTCTCTCCATTAGTCTCCATTAGTCCTTGGATAGTTTTTAACCCAAAAGGCATGACTTTGAACTGATATAGACCACCTCATGGTGTGATAAAGGCAGTTGCGGGTTTGGTGGCGGGATCCATTGTCACCTGCCAGTAGCCACTGTTAAGTTTGATAGTTGAGAAAACTGCTGCACCAGCAAGGGATTCAAGAATTTCTGTGATGTTATGGATGGGGTAGACATCACTCTCTGTTATGGCATTCACTTTTCGATAATCAACTCAATCTCATTTTTTATGGACTAGGACAACAGGGGATGCCCAGGCCAAATGAGATGGTTCCACGATCCCTACCTTTAACATCTCCTCTAGCTGTTCTCTTACAACGGCTTGTTTAGAGGGACTTATGCAATATGGTTGCTGTTTAATGGGCACAGGATGTGTCCATAGAGGCGGTGTTGAAGAACATCTGTCTGCCCCGGACGGAGGGTACACACCTGACAGTTGGATTCTAAGATCCACCTTAGTTGCTGTTAGGTGTGATGATTTCACCACAGGCACACTTGCCTGGCCTGGTTGAAAAGAATATTCTTCCTCAGGAGCAGCCTTGAAGGAATACTTTCTGTCAGTCCCATTAATTTGCAGTCCACTAAGAAAGATGTAACTTAGAAGTCCAAACCTAGAATTACTGCATAGGCAAGGGCTTTGGAGGTAAGTACAGCAGCCGGTACTGTGAAATTCTTGCTGTAGAAAACAATTGGGAAATTTGACCATCCTAATGAAACTTCTGCCTCACTATTAGCTAAATACAGAGGACCAAGAGTCCAAGGTTGAAGGTTACCTTGTGGGTTGAGCTCTGTCCATAGGTTCTCATGGATGAGGGTTTAACTTGCGCCTGTATCAATAATGGCTTTTCCTGTCCAGGTGCAGATACTAACAGGTACCACCAGTTGTTGCTGAACAGCAGTTAGCTGATTTGGAGTATTAAAACCAGTAGAGGTGCTTTCTTCCAAGATTGAAATCAACCCTTTGACAAACACAGTGTTGCCTGAAGGGGTAGTTGGCTGGCGATTTGGATCACCAGAATTCAAAGTTTGGAAGGGACACTTGTTATTAGTAGGGCGATGCTGTCCGGAAGGATGGTTAGAAGGAGTGAGTAATGATGAAGTGTGAGTAATTCCCAGGTGAATGATAAACTTTGTATCTCCAGCATTGTACTTGAGGCTGTTCTACAGGTTGGCCAGGTTTGGGTCTTGGCAGCATCACAGGTGGTTTACTACGTTTACATCCTTCATATTGTAATTCTTGTTCATAGTCTTTCTCCAGTTGATGGCCCAGCTTCACTAACTCCTCAACCGTACTTACTCGTCCACGTAGCTGGCTGGCAAGGCAGGATTTGATGTTTTTTAGTTGATGAAGTTCTCTGGTTAGCTGATCATGTTTTTTTTTTTTTTTTTTTTTGTACGGTTTTAAAGTCCTGTCGAACTTCCAGCTACAGCTACACCATGAAGCGTACTTCAGTGACAAAGGTAGTTCCCTGTCGATACTTTACTCGTATTGCATCTGCTAAGACGCTATGGGAAATACTCCTTATTTCCTCCTAACTGAAGCCTATTTAATCACGCAGTGAAATGGCAACAGCCATTGGTCGCTTGCAGTGGTTTAGATTAAACCAATCGGCAGGGCGCCGTGTTAGAGCGACCAATGGACGTCACTCCCGCTGAAGCCCGCCAAATGGGTGGGGCCAGCATGTATTTATGGTGGCATCTTCACCGGCAAAATTAGATTAAATTCATTCTTTGAGTGAATTATGCAGATACAATCCACCTTATCAGTGTGTGCTTAATGTGAGGATCAGTGCACGATCCTCGAGCGCTCTGGAAGAAGGGCGCGAGCAGGTTCTCTCACGCTCTCATGCCCTCCCCTTTCAAGATGAAGGCTGAGTATTTGCAGATGAGATACAAAGCGGAAGTAGGGGAAATTTTTTTTCCGGAGAAACCACTAGCTTCATTCGCTTGTCAAAAAATGGTGGAAACCAAAAGTAGTCAGACGTGTAGTGTGCCTTTGTGTTCTAATTCAAAGAAGAAACAGCCAACTTATCATTTCACAGTTTTCCCACCGACGAAAATGTAAAAAAGCGTTAGATTTGGGCCATACGGAGAGAGGAGGGGGCGACATTTACTGTGAAGAAAGGGGAGCACTTTTGTGTGTGCTAAGCACTTCACAGAAAATGAGGTCCGTGTCCATCCAGTCCGGTCGTAAGTATCTTGTACCGCAGGCTGTGCCTTCCAGGTTTGCTTGGAGGGAATAAAAAATTAGAATTTGTTGTTTTAAGGAACAAGTACATTATTGCATAAAAGTAATATTTCAAATGAATGAGTTGTTTTGTAGTGTTATGTTTCCCACAAATTAATACATTCATTAATTAATACATTAATTTGTGTTTGCTTTACCTTAATTAGGAGCTGGAAGAACTGGTGTCAAGCCTTATTATATCACAGGCTTTACTGGACAGGTGGTGTGTGTCTGATGAAGATTTCAGATACTTTACACAGTTCTCCACAAAAAACATATTTTATGTTTTCTGACGATCCATTGAGTCTTCTGCATCTAAAATTGTCTACTGGTCAAAAGCCAAGAGGATTGGAATTTCCACTTTAGAAAAAGATGCTGTTAAGCCAAGCCCACAGTGTAATATCCAGCTCATTGATGAGTTTTCCATGTTTTCCATGTCAATTACACTCCACTCTGAATTTTTTCCTTCCTAAAAAAAGCTACACCACCTTCAAAGGTTTAATTGGAATTGCCCCCTGTGGTGCGATCACATTTGTATCACAGTTATTCACTGGCTGGATCTCTGACAAGGAGTTGACAAAGCATTCAGGAATCCTGACCATGCTGGACCCAGGTGATGAGGTCATGGCAGACAAGGGCTTCCTCATAGGAAAGCTACTGGAGGATGTAAGGGTAAAATTAATCATTCCCCCATTTAAACACATGACCAGTTCAGCAGAGAAGAAACCGAGAGAACCCAGGCAATTGCAAGATTGCAAATCCTTGTTGAACGTGCGATTCGGCAAGTGAAGGAGTACCACATTTGGGATTCCCCAGTTTCCCTCACCTTGGCGGGCACAGTAAACCAGATGTGGTCCTGCTGTTGCATTATGGCTAAGTACCAGGGCCCCATAGATCTTGAAGGTGAAGTAAAATACTGGGCAGAGTAAGTGTACTGTCATCCTGCTAGTAACATCAGCCTCATCTCCTGACCTGCAAGTAACACCATGCTCCTCCTCCCCTGCAAGCAACATCAGCATCGTCTCCTCACCTGCTAGCAACATCAGCATCATCTCCTCACCTGCTAGCAACATCAGCATCGTCTCCTCAACTGACAGTAACACCATGCTCCTCCTCACCTGCAAGCAACATCAACATCATCTCCTCACCTGCTAGCAACATCAGCATCGTTTCCTCACCTGTAAGTAACACCATGCTCCTCCTCACCTGCAAGCAACATCAGCATCGTCTCCTCACCTGCTAGCAACATCAGCATCGTCTCCTCACCTGCAAGCAGCATCAGCATCGTTTCCTCAACTGTAAGTAACATCAGCCTCATCTATTTACCTGGTAGTAACACCATGCTGGTTAGTTACAAGTTTAAAAAAAATTTCCACAGTCAGAAATGTCTTTAATCAGAAATGACATGTACACATGTACATGTCCTTTAATTAGAAACTGTTTTTCTTGTGAACGTATAGGTAAATATAAGGTATAAAACTACATTCACAATAGAACAAGAACATTATTTGTTGGTAACATTTCCTTGCCTATTTTCTTCCTAGGAAAACATGAATGTATGTGCCAAAGTAGAGTTCATCAACCTTAGACTTGATCTCTGTGATCAGCTCATCATTTCTCCATACCCTCTCCACATGGAAGTCACTACTTGTACTTGTCACAAGATCACACCAAGCTAAGCCAGTAACCATCAGCTGACCTTGGACTTGCCAGTGGTAGGTGTGTTTTTTTTTTTTAGCTTTGCTTGGCCCCCAACAAACTCAGCGTGGAATGCTTCTCTGATTTCTTTCACATCAGGGCATTTAACCTCAATCAAGCCATATGGAGGTTCTTCATTTGGGTCCACCACTTTGCTGTCTGGACTTGCACCAAGGTGTGGAGTGTCGGGGTGAATGATGAAACCAGATGAAACTCACATCAAAGGTCTCTGCACAGCGGTGAAGAACCTCTGGCTCAAGTTCCAATCCTCTGCGCATTGCTTGGGTCTGGGGGACACCTTTAATGATTCGCCCAGCCAGTGTCATTTCAGTGGATTCGGACCTTACATGAGCTGCTTCATAGAACCTGCTTGCTTTAAGTCCAGGGCGGTGCATACTAACCCAGAGTGGGCTTTTTGATTGTTCACGTGTTCCCTCGTGTTCCCTCACGAGTAATGATTTTGTATATATGTATTTATATATTTAAGTATATATGTATTCATCTATCTATTTATGTATATATGTATTTATCTATTAATTAATTTTACCTATGCCTATGCCAGGCCTGATGTTTGCTAGTGCATGCAAGAGCAGCTGGAACATTTTTGGTTCCAAGTGTACTAAAATGTGCTGTCTGGTGCCAGATGGTTGCACAAACTTTTTCCAGCAGCACAAGAGCATGAATATGCTGCCATTTGAGGTGGGGTGTTGGCTTCAAGTGTGTTCTGAAAAAAATGATAAAAAGACTTTTTCACACCTTTATTTAACCAGTGTGCGCTGTTCAGTTGGGGTGTACACTGTGGCTGTTTTGGGTCACAGATGGTAAAATGATTTTATAACAATCAAGAATTGTAATCACTCATTTTGATGTTTTTACTGCACAGTTGGTATGGTATTTTTATTTAAATGTTTTTTTATTGTCTTGAAATAAATGTTTGCACAAAATCATTGTGTCATTAGGTTAAGAGAATCTCTACATTTCTTGATTTCATTCACGCTAAGTTTCATCAATGTGTAATGCTATCAGTGTTAGGCTTCAGTTAGGAGGAAAAAAAGAGTTTTCCCATGGCGTCTTAGCAGACGCAGTACAAGTGAAAGTGTTGACAGGGAACTGGTGTTTGTGTAAATTTATATACATCCATGTCAAAAACACATGATTTATAGATATCTATTAGCTATATCTGTCCCATCGGGCTACAAACCTACCTGAGAGATCAAGTTAATCTGCAATACACAGTAAAACATTCTGTCATGATAGAATTCTATCACTGCAGGTCATATAGTGCGCATTCCTCCTGCCATAGTTCCACAAGCTTGTCTTCCCAAACTTCAGATGCATTACCAAATTGTCTCATTTGACCGCACATATGCCACACATTTAAACCGACAGCATCCAATATTTTGTATATGCTCGAAAATGATCATAAGGTACTTGTGAAGTTCTCCGATTGGTCCATAATTTTGTCTTACATGGACCATGCAAGCATCTGTGATTTTCTCAAGAGAGAAAAAAAAATTGTCTGTAAGCTTGTACAACAGCAAAAATCATACTGTGTTAGCCGGCCTTGAGACTGTTAGTAACCGTGTCAACTCTTAAGCTGCAGCAAGAAATGATCATAACTCTAACCTGTGGCATTAGACTTGGCTGTACGTTCTTCAGTTTCTCAAGGGCCTGTAGCAGAGGTGGGGCTTCTCTGAAGCCCAGGAAACCAGCCACATAAGGGGCATTAAGAGTCACCATCTGACAATCTTCATACAGAACCTACAGAGTAAAAAAAAATACTGTTAGAATTCAGAATTTATCAGAAATCTGTGAAAGGGTGAAGAGGACTCCTAAGTCACTAAGACCAAGCAACAACTAGCAAAGACAAGTGTTTTTTATTTATATAGACAGCAATACAACAGACTTGATCCCAGGTCCAGAAACGTGTTAAAACAACAATCAGATGATAGGAGGTAATTTGTAACTCTAATGGATGTCTAAGTACTACGATGGTCTAAATCCTGACTGGAAATCCTGACAGATACCATATTTCTCTAAGAGGCAATATAATTGTGAGGATACTACCTTTTATAATATCTCTGACAGAAAAGGGAGATTCAAGATCAGTCTGTAATTAACTAGATCTTTGGGGTCAAGTTGTGTTTTTTTTTTTTTTTATGAGAGGCTTAATAACAGCCAAATTGAAGGTTTTGGGGACATATTCTAATGACAATGATGAATAAATTAATAATAGCCAAAAGTGGATCTATTATTTCTGGAAGCACCTCTTTTAGTACTTTAGATGGAATAGGGTCTAACTTACAAGAAGTTGGTTTAGATGATTTAACAAGTTCATAAAATTCTTCCTGTTCATGACACGGTCAGCAAGTTTGTGAATATTTTAAATAAAAAACGAAAAACAAAATAAAAGCGACCCATCTGTCTTACAGCGGTAGTACACTCGCAGTGTGTCACGTGACAAGCAAGACGCGTCACCATGGAAACAGTACAGGCAAATGTTCTGAATAATGGTCCCCTAAAAAAACCTCTGGGGGGGACCGCTGGAATATTTTAAACTCACCGCTTAAAGGGTTAAGCGTACAAATTCACAGATTCAAGCTATTAACAAGGTCAGCCAATACTCATGTTTAAACACTCTATGAGTTCTCAAACCGGACTTGAATTGTGTAGGTAGGTAACATTTTCCGAACAGGTTTCTTACCACCAAATGAACTAACTTGCTCATTAGAGACCAGGATTTACTAAACACTAGCACCCTCAGGTGGATTCTAGTGGTTTTGATGGATCTCTCCTTTAAAGCAATAGCCATCAAAAAATATAATAAAATCAGGTAACGTTTAGACCATTACAAGCTGATGACTCTTATGTATGTAAGAGGTCTTCTATATTCACTCAGTATATTTACCTGTCTAGAAATGATCGTACACAATGACACTTTCCTTTATGGCGATATCTATGTCGATCAGCAATGTCATGTATGCATTGTGCGTTTTCAGCATTTCAATTCAGAATGTATTAAAACCAGTCACAAATGTACTATTGCTGGCCATGGTCTTCCCAATCTTTATTGTAGAGCTGCTTCCGACTAAGGATTTTTCACAGTCGAATCAGAATTTTTTAAATCTTGCTAATGGTTTTAAATCACATGACCAGTTTGAGGACCTGGAGGGCAAAACATCCATAGAACTGCAGCAAAAGCCTGTCAATTTTCTATCTGTTTCACAGCCGCAAATATTTAGATCACCTTTAATTTAAGAAAGGTATGAGTATAAAATGTAAGTTTTGTCCATTTGCAATCTATATTAAGCTCCCGTGGCAAAATTTCAATCATTAAACAGAGCATCAAAATGTAGAACCCCTTAAAGTGTTGTAATTGTCACAGAAGGTACAGAAAACAGAGGGATGAGGTTATAACAATGATAATCAAACACTTTTTCTTTATATAACGCTTTTAAAGTGGGCAGGAACCAAAATCCCATCCATGTGAGGATGGAGAAAAAAAAAAAATTGGTAGAAAGCAGGCTTAGTTGGGGCCAGTTCTCCTCTGGCCGGATGCCCAGCACCTAATTTCTAGAATAATATTAAGCATATGTCAGATTTAAAGGACTTATAGTGCGTGTGTTTGTGTGCATTTGGTTCCAGTAATCTGTCCACAGGGCTCATCTAGGTGTTTTGGTCTCCGATGAAGATCTGGGGTCCGTTCTTTGTACGTTGCTTGATACATCCGAGATGAATTGACTCATCTAACATGAGATCATCGTGCTAATCGTGTTAATTTGGTTCTTTGAGCACACCTGTTGTTGATGATTAGTTTGGCTGGATTGAGTTGTCTAGGATTATTGCGCGTCCGTGCGTGTTACGAGCTCCGAACTGCACCAGCGGGAACCTTCCCCTGAGTATTAGTTTCCCCCACAGACCCTTATTAGTGAAACACCCCTTATCGATAATAGAAATACTGATCACAACTCCTTCGATTGGTTGAAGAAATGTCAAAAAAGTGAGCTTATTTTTTTTCTCAAGCAGAGCAAGAGCTTTTATTAGAGGGTTGTGGAGAATTACTAAGACAGCGTTTTAGTGTCACCAAAAAAAAAATAAAAAAAATCTACAATTAGATTAAATTTAGATTGAATGAATTTAGGCATATTTGAATATTGTTGTGTCCAAGCGCCCGCTTCATCTTACTGGGATGAGATCTAAGAACTTGTGGAAAGCGCTTAATATCAAGAAAATAATATTTATTAAAAGACTGAACAGGAACAACTTTTAACATCAGCTCACACACTTAATATTCCTTTGGGAGGCGTGTAGCTCTCTTATTTAACTCCTTTTTAATACACCACAAAGGCATTTATGTGGGATTATTAGCAGAAATCATATCATGTGTAATATTCGCAGGGCTATATGCTTGGAAATAATATTTAATGCCTTCCATTGGATTCGTTATAGTGCACCACCCAAAAGCAATAAGATTTGTCCCTTTAGAACTTTTTAAACAAAGTCTCAGCTTTCAGTTTTATATTCTGTCTTACAATAATGTGTTGTTCAAGCTCTTTACTGATCAGATTGCTGTATTATATATATTCATTATTTGTAGCATGTCAGAGACCCAGCCTTCGCAATAACGTTCTGCATTGTTGCTTTTTATATAAAACAGCTTAGCTTTCAAATGAATGAATTTGCTTAAATGATGCCAATGCCAGCAGTAGAACAGTCTTTAACATCAGCACTTTCACTATAGTCATTTGCAGGGATCAAAGGGCGCACCTCTGAGGGCTTCAAGCACAGTGGGCAGGTCCCACATAGGGATGGTGCAAGGGCGAGAGGGCCTGAGCTGTCTAGCTCCTCTTAGAAAACGGTGATTCGGCTGATAACTTGGGGAATCAACACGATAGGGGGAAAACACGGCACAGATAATGTTCGCAGAAGACCAGAAACAGCTGAGATCTTCAAAGACAACAAACTCTGAACTCCTCAGGACTAAAAGCAAGCTCTGTGAACACCTTTTACGATCTTCCCCCCTCCCAATTCACATACAGATACAAGCTGAGAACCAAGAATCCTCATGGAAAATCACTAAAACTTAAAGTGTCATATCTGGTAGTTTTTAATTTACATATTTAGATTCAAATGAACGGTC
>JAUYWG010000943.1:0-10827 GCA_034779775.1 Enteromius afrohamiltoni | reverse complement strand
TGCAGACGTGCTGTTATGTTTACGAGGCGTGATGCAACACCACAGAACTAAGTCATGATCATCAGTAATTATGTCTCCTCCGAATCTCCACTGGAACAAATGCCTGCTTTGTAATGTTTTATTGTTTTGGTGTCGTAGCGCCGGGACGCAGCATCACGTTATGGTAAGTATTCGGCCAATCACAGTGCACTGGAGAGCTGGCCAATCAGAGCACACCTGGCTTTTTTTAGAACGATGAGCTTTTACAAATCGAGCTGTTATAGGAGGCGGGGCTTAGAGGAGAAACAATAATGTACAGTGTGTGGAGAATAGTGTGGATCCGCATAAACTACACTGTATTACACCAAACACACACAATAATGTTCTTTTTACCAACATCATATGACCCCTTTAAAGTATACTACTATTTCAGTAATAAGCAGTCTTTATAAAAGTACATTAAAGCATACTTCTTTGTACACTGCTGGGCCTCAAAATGTACTTTTAACTGCTCAGTTTTCTGGAAATCCAATCTAACGCCAAAGAGAAAAAACAGACAGCTTCGGTGTTTGGATTGGCTTTGTCTTCGCTGAAGTTCCACACACAGTTTGACTTCAGTCCATTCTGAGCTGGTTTCTGTGAGCTAATTGTGTCTCCCAGGCCTTTGACCAACACAAGCCTCTGCTTTATCCAAACACCGGGCTTCCTACGAGACCCACAAATGTTTATAGCCACCCTACCACTTGGCAGACCCGGGCTCTTTTACAAAGGCCTGCTGAGGAAGGTGAAGCTCTTACGAGTGGAAAACTATGCTGTAATGGCAGGCGTTTGTAGGGACGGCGTCCGAGAGCCCTGTGGTGTGTAAACAGCGTCCTATAGGACATGTGCTCTGTTACGAAACACTGGGGTACAGTATACAAACTCAAACCTCAAAGAGAGAGGAGGAGAAGCCGGTCTTTACCTGTCCACAGGTGAGGAGAAGGGGCTGAGCGGTCCTCTCTCGCTCTTACTAGACACAGCTATACTCTGAGAGAAGAATCAATTCACCACAATCAGCAGAGTTCACAGGAAACTGGGTCAGTTATGTGTAAATGGCTCTCCTGAGCTTAAATCATGCTTAAGCGAGGCCAGTTTTGTAATCGGGTCAAAGATGTATAAGCATAAGCAAACCTGAGATTATTCAAATACAAATAATATCGATACATTTATATGAAACTTTCATATTAATTGATTTCAGTGGGTTTTTTAGTTGAACTGGCCATGGCTTTAAAAAATGTCAGGTAGTGTGACTGATTTTACTTACAATTCTTTCATTTTAGTTTTAAGTTCTCAGTAAATAAAGCAAAATATTCATTTTTTTCTTCTTTTCTTTTAAGTTTTTGTAATCTATTATCTTGTGTTTTGGTTTTAAGAAAGTATAGAATTAAAATAAATATAAATGATAAGTTACTTACAAAAACTCAAAAAAATTCCTTTTATTCCTTTTAAAACATTTTATTTCTAAACCCTTTAATTAAAAACACATTTGTGCATGTTTATTAAATAAACACATTTTAAGATAAATAATATTTTTATTAATCTAAATGAATTATTTAAAATTCTAATATGAATTCATGCACACACAACATTCTTAACATCTAGATGATTGCAAGATTGAGTTTATTATTTTAGTATTTGTAGAAGATCCACTGAGCCACACTCACCGAGGGGAAACGGAGAGCCGGGATTGGTGGAGCGCTGGTGGGCGGGGTCTGTTGAGGGATGAGGACTGAAGCCGTGGGAGTGTCCTGTAAACCAGAGGGACTGAGATATCCATCCGTCTCACAGTCCGCTGGAGAAACAGAGACCAACAGTTCATACATGTCCCTGTGGCAGTGCTAGCTTTCTTTCATTGAAAGCTTTCCACCATCAGATCAAGTGCCGCCGTGTGTTTGTGTCATTCGCTGTCCTGCTACAATGTTACGGAAGTAAAGACTGGTTTGTAAATAGCAGTGTGATGAAAGGACACTAGGACCGATCTGGGTTAGAAAGCTTCGAGCAGATGCTGCGTCCATGCTTGTGATCAGACGAAGGATTCCCTGAAAACATCCGAGGAGCACGTCTTCCTGTAGCATCGTACATCAAGTTCAAAACGAAATTTAGTTCTAATAATGTTATACTAGTTTCAGTTTTTAGTACTTTTAGTGCTTTTGGCATTACTGTTACAGCTTTATACTGTTGCTTCCTCTCACAGCGTCCTTCTTCTTCTACAGTTTGACCTCAGTCTGAGAGGACTGCGTGACCGTAGCCCTGATAAGCACACACTGGTTTATTTGTGGACGTGGCTTGACTGTGCCGTGTCCGGCCGCGAGACATCGAGTCAATACTAGGGCACTGCAGTTATTCACATGTAACCATATCATATCACAATATCAGGTTCACGATGCCACATTTACTGTGATATTAAAGAAACAAAAGGACAAATGTCTGATTCTGAGTTTGTCTGACAGAGACTGTGCCAAAGCATATCATAACTTCACAGACATTTTGTTTTAGAGTAAGAAGTTTAAACATATTTTAAAAACTACACTTTTTGCGCAGAATATCTGACAATTTATATTGTTGTGAGACCACAGTAATATCTGGATATTGATAGTATCATTAGATCTCTAATACACTCATAACGCAGTGATAGAATGTTTGTCTGTCGCTAGAGCTGCTCATCGTGATTAATCTCCTCCAAAATAAAAGTGTGGCTGTACGGTGTATATTTATTATGTATAAAGGTCAAAGATGTCAAGATTTCTGCACCACAACAAAGTATATTTTTAAAGCTTTAAATTTGTTTGGAGAATAAAACGTCTAAATTTAGTTGAAATAATGCAATTCAGTGTAACACTATATTTATCAAATAATTCAAACAACGTGTTTATTCTAACATATTAAAATAAATAAAAGAATAAGACAGCATTTAAAATTTTGTCCGACAAAATATAGAATAGTGACAAATTAAAAGAATGATCAATTCCAGCTAATTAGTATTTGTCATGAATTGATTTTTGTTGTAAATACGCCTCTCAAGCTTGTTACGCTGAATGACATGTTAGTGAGTAAATATAGTTTTATTTATTTTTTGCCTCAGGAAAACTAAAACATTTTAAAGCAATATTATATGATTATTTTTTTGGTTAAGCACACTCAATATTTTCTATTTATATATATATACTGTACGTGTGTGATGTGTGAACGTACAGGTGGCTGACGAGCAGCTCATGTGATGGATGTGGAAGTGTTGGTCTGCCTCTGGTTCCTCCGGCTCCGGCGGGTAGCTGCCGATAATCCCAGAATCCAGTGAGCCGCTAACGGGAGAGCACATGGGCTCAGGGAGTACCGGAGTGGGCGGGGTCTGCACAGGAAAGGGGGCGGGGCGTCCAGGTTCTTGAGCGCTTGATCTGGGCGACAGAAGCTCGGAGTCGTCCTCAAACACTCCCTCCTTCTTCTTCTGTTCGTCTGTGATCCGCCGGTGCTTCTCTCGCTGTCGTTTGATGCTCGTCACTCGATCTCGCATGGCCTTGGCCACCAGCTTATAGTCAGCCTCGCAGACGAAGCCCAGAACCACCTGGAAAACATCAAACTTTATTAGGAAGAGAGGAACTTTATCAATCAGTATGACAATATATGCTCTCAAACATCAACACGATTACATGGGACCCTCTGCAGTGAATGGGTGCCGTCAGAATGAGAGTCTGATAAAAACATCAGAATAAGCACTCCAGCACTCCGGTCCATCAGTGAACACCTGGAGAAGATCAAACTCATCCAGCGCCAAGACTCTTCCTCCAGTGAAGAAGTGTTCTGGTCTGAATCAGGAGAGAAATCTGCTAAACAGCTCTAAACTAATCTGTGTCTGGATTGTGACCTGAGAGACAACACCAGATGGACTTTTTATCTGAAAGAAGAGTTATTATGGATTATAGAATCATATTTGAGATAAAAACATCTTGATAGTGTTTCACTTCACATGTATTATCAGTTGTTTGGACCCTGATTCTGACGGCACCCATTCACATTCATTGCAGAGACACATTTCTCCAGATCGGATGGATCTGATGGTGAACTCTTCCTGTAAGTGTGAAGCACGGTGGCTTGTTATTGATGCCAACAAATTAATCTTGGCATGAGGTTTGTGGTAACCTTTGAGCCGTCTCTGGGACGGTGTGTTTCACTGAAACAATGAAGGCCAGTGTAGTCTTGAAGACTCTATCAGATAATCAAGCTATGCGATAACCCTCTGCTGATGTGCCTTCATGATAATTTGTCCTTGATGAAAAGCAAAGACGCTGAGAGATGAAGGTCTCTCTTCCTCGTTCGGCTCCGCTCTCGTGTTTCCCGCCGATGATTAACACGCTCTGTCCTTCGAACACAGGGCTGACCACTGGAACTGACCAGAGCTAACAGGATTTATAAATCACAGAATCGGAGTAATACACAACTCTTATTAAATGTCATCCATTCCTTTCAAATTATTACTCATTTTTCATTTGATCTTTAATGCTACTTCATTTTTACTTTAGCTCCCAGTAATTTACATGATCCTGTTTAAATGTATGATTATTGCTTTACTCGTTTTAAAAAACTCATTTGAGAGACATAGCTTTCATGACAGTCTCTTAAAAAAACACATCAGAGTAAAGAGAAATGCCATCAGAATGAGGGAAGAAGCCCGTTCGCTGCTGAGATGAACTGTTACTGTAAGGCTGGTCAGGTGTGTTGTGGTGACAGGTACAGTAAACACCGGCCGTTCCTAGGATACACATATTTTGATTGAATGTGAACGCTTCAGGCTCTTCTGTGAAGTGTGTTGATGCCGGAGGGGAACACCTGTGACAGTGCAGCAGGAACGCCTCACACACACACACACACACACACACACACTCACCATCTCCTGGGCCACTTCCTCCGGCACGTCTTTGTAGAGCTCAAACAGGAACTCGATGGCGTTGTTGTCCTTGTACTTCCCGTGGAGTTTCTTGGTGCCGTCCATCCTCAGCCAGAGCTTCAGACTGGATTTGAGCGCGTCGTCTTCCTCGGCCAGCTCCACGTAAACACCGTTGTGCTCCTGGAAGAAGGTGTGCTCTAACAGGTCCTGGATGGTGTACCTGGCAGAGACACACAAACTCGATCAGAAGCAAAGCCGTGTCCTATTGGAGAGGGCTTCCAAAGACACTGTGTTTCATGTCAAATCCTTTTCTATTTTTAACTCCTTTCATTTCATTTCAAACCCATTTTTTAATGAATTTCTTGTTTTCTTGTTGTGATTATTATTTTATTTCCTTTTATGTAAAGCACTCTGAATTTTAAACTTGTCTTGGTTAAACGCAGCTGCTTTAAATTATTACAATTATTAAGCATAATAATAAAACATGTTATATTTACACATTATTATTAAAATCAGAGCTAAACTAACGTTTCCCTACTCATACACGTGAATCTAAAGATGCTAATTTACTTTTGTGATACATATTATACTATTATAATTTCTATTTTAAATATTCGCATTATTATATTTATTAAATGATTCATTTTAATTTTAACATTCTATAGTTTTACGTTTTCATTTAGATTATTTTTATTTATTAGATTTTTTAAATACTGCTTGTTTGGTTTGATTCATCTACAGTAATAAGTTCCAACCAAAAATGTATTGTTTTCACCTAATATTTATATGATTCTATTTCATAAAAACGTGACAATCATCATCAAAATCAGCACAATATTACATGCATTTCATCACATAGTTAACACAGTACAAAAAAAAAAATATATATATATATATATATATATATTTATACATGTTTTGTCAAGGTGCTAGAACACAGACGAGACACTGTGGGAATGTTATTATTTATCATTGAAGCTCTGTAGCATAGAATCATATTTTGTTACTGATATTATAAGCTAGTTTTAATATAACAACTTATAATCAAGTATATGAAGTAGTGCAATCAATCAAGTACCTTTCATCTTTGTTGGTGCGGATACAGCCTTCGATGATTTCCTTTAACTCTGGAACCTTCACTTTGTAGAAACTGTCGGGCTTTATTCCCTGAAAACAGTAGAAGTGGACACGACTGTCAAAGTCTGAGAGGAACACCAGTCGATGTGTCTAATAACGGCTCTCAGAGGATCTAACCCTGGTCAGGAGAGCGCAGTAATACATGCTCAACTCTGTTTTTAACAGAATTACAGCCTTATTTGTACAATTACGAGAAAGAAACTTGAGTTGAGAATTATGACCTCAATTTTTCTTTTTTATTTCTTCATTAAAACCCCAAGCACTGACGTACTCTTTCAGCTAGGAAGAAGCGGTGCGAAATGGCTTTTCATTGACTGATTG
Source organism: Enteromius afrohamiltoni (assembly GCA_034779775.1). NCBI lineage: Eukaryota > Metazoa > Chordata > Actinopteri > Cypriniformes > Cyprinidae > Enteromius > Enteromius afrohamiltoni. The sequence continues at coordinate 4,472 of JAUYWG010000943.1, read as the reverse complement.
GTCTCCATTAGACTGGAGATCTGCTGTAACAGAGCTCAGGTTTAACATCTACAACGAAGAACAGATAAGTGTATTCCTCTAGAGTGACCTCAGAGCCCTGGGCTTCACAGAACACAGTCCAGACCCAAGAGCCTTAAAGACCACTCTTGAGGAAGTTAGAGAGTTCAGCTATTTATCTGATCAAAGATACAGTAAAAACAGTCAATGTTACTGGAATGTAAAGCAGCTGTGTTCTGTGTGAATCTGTGATGATCAGTCTGCAGAAATCACAATAATACACTGATTCACAGATGAGCATTCGTTGGAATCGCAGCATTAGTTTAGCATTTCAAAATGTTTTTGTTTGTATTAATAAAAGTTTCCATCATCAAAAAAATCTCTAAATATTAATCACTACATAAAAATAAAGGTTTCCTCAGCAACCAGCTGAAATAAAACCATTTCTGTTTGTTAAAGGATTTTAGTTCAGACATGTAAAGACTTCCATGAGCCGTACAGAAGCGGCAGAGTTATTAATCAGAGAGACTCACGCTGGTGACTTTACGGTAGATCTGAGCGGCGTTCTGACACTCGGAGTACGGGTATTCTGACGTGGTCATCTCCAGAATACACATCCCGAACGCGTACACGTCCACCGCCTCGTCGTACTTCTCCTCGTACATCTCTGGAGCCATGAACTCCGGCGTGCCTGATCAATTCAGCTCCGTTACCACCACAGCACGACAAACACATCCTCTCTGCCCTCACGCCTGGACTGTCAGCTTCTTACTAATGCATATTACTGATCAAAATATCTTCATCGACATGATCTGCACTCAGTATCCTGAGGACTATTTCTGGTGTAGTGGAGTGAAGTGTCTGTGCTTGATCAGTGCTTTTTTCTTCACAACATTCAAAAGCATGGCACTGTACGTTTTACTGCACTGTATTCCATTTCATACCATTCGAAATCTATTACTTTTACTCACATGAAAGCATTTGAAAGATATGCTCAAGGGGAAAAATAGCTCTTAGTTGTAAAGGTAAAGAAACAACAGCTTTTATTTGGGAAGCGCAGTCAAGTGGAACACGGATGACCACAGGAGCTTTTCACGTGTGCGTGAGTCAAGACTAGTGCTGGCACGTTTAAGAAAAACAACAAGAATCAATGCTGATTAATAGTAGTTCCTCCCTACTGTCCGTCTCCGGCTATAAATGACCCCCAGAAGGAGCTGAAGCTGGTGAAGATCTCTCACCGATCACGCTCTTGGCGAAGGAGGCTCTCTTGAGCGTGGCCAGGCCCAGGTCCCCGATCTTGACGCTGCCCGTGGGGCCCGTGATGAAGATGTTATCACACTTCAGGTCCCGGTGGATGATGGGAGGGGCCCGGGTGTGCAGGAAGTGAAGGCCCTTGAGGATCTGACGGCTCCAGCGCTGAAGGAGCTTCGGCTTCATCTCCTTAAAACGCTTCAAATACCTGAGGAATCATGGGAAAAACACTAGCAGTCAAACACTGTGAAGTCTCTTCTGCATTTATTTGATCCGAAATAAAGATTTCAGAAGAAGTCTAGAGACTAGAGTTCTGGTCTGTTTTCAGCCAAAATGTCAAAAAAGGACAAGAAAAACGGAAGAAAACCGTAAAAATGTAGTTTTTTACTTGAAACAAGCAAAATAATCTGCCACCAGGACAGCGTAAACGAAAGAATCCTGTTTTCAGTGTGAAATAAGATTTTTTTGAACTAAAACCAGGACAACAGTATTTACTTGCTAAGAAAAACATTCTTGATTTATGAATTTCTAGGTATTTTGGCTGGACACGAGACAACAGTAGACAATCGTCTGATGTAGATGTCTTCACAGAAATAAATCACATTTGAACACACAGAGACTGCTGTAGTTCTGATCAAATAAAAGACTTTGAAACGATATGAAAAGCAAGTGTTTAAACGAAAGAATGAAAGGCCTCCATCCATGTCTTTCTAAACGTGTGTGACTTCCTTCCTTCTGTGAGAGGTCTACACTTATTTAATGCGTGTCTCATCTCTGCTCTATCATGTGTTAAAAACACTGCTGTAATGCACGCCCTGGAAGAAGTCACACAGGCTTGGAAGGACAGAGCTGATGAAGGCTATGCGGCTGTGAGAGGATGAAGCTGACGTTTTGAGCGTGCCGGAGGTCATGAGCTCGGTGACCAGCAGGATGCACTTCTGGCCCTTCACAGTGGACTTCCAGGAGTCGTAGAAACGCACGATGTTTGGGTGCTGAAGGCCCTTGAGCATCTCCACCTCCTCGCTGAAGCGCTGCCGCTCCGCTTTACTCAGCTTCCTCGTCTGGGGAGGAAAACATCAGGAGAGACTCTCACACTCGGCTCTTCTGGAAATAACACGCACACACTTTAACCCTTCATCTGTCCTTCTCTCACACGATCATCAACTATTTCATTTGCAGCAGACATCAGTGGAGAGAGGGTTTACCAGGGTCACGAATGTCCCCCGGCTTTATCCCAGGTTCAAGTATCTGTTCTGGAAAAGAGTGCAGATGGAATTATTACAGCCTCATGTGCGTATTAAAACACCATGGTGAATTAATCGGCAGGGAAGGTCTGGTTCACCTGGCTCTTGCCTCATGTTTAGGGCTGAATTGTGTCATGACGTGTCTCCTGATTCTCTGTTGATTCTGGAAGCTTGTAATTAGCCCTCCAAAAACCATTGAAAAAGATAAGGACCTGCTAGACGGCTGCTAACCACAAGGATGTCATCATTTCAACTGTAAGTGCAACACCCTCAGCCGATCGTGCTGCTCCACCATCTCAGAATTACACCCCATCCTAAACACAGGCTTCGGTAACCCTTTGGTGAGCGGACTACAGGAGAGCGATACGTTGGCAACAAGGCCGTTTCTGTCCCGAGCTGGGAATGAAAGGCTTGATTTAGCAGCACATGAATCCCACATTCAGAGAGTTCTGGGAAAACTCCGGAGTGTTTGTGTCTCCAGCGAGCAGATGAAAACAGACGCTTGTCTACACGTGAAGAAGAGATATAAGAGACACTGCTACCATGTTCAGCAAAACTGTACACCAAACAGATCTTAAAGTATGGAGCGGTAATCATCTTTACAGTTTTGGCTGATATTTTACACCCTGAACTAACCTTGCATTCTCATGAAAGCCGTACAGCATGATGACAGCACAGTTCTTAAACATATTTAGAATATTTTAACAAAATTATCCTCATGTAAGGATAGTCGCATGACCATGACATTTTTTACTTTTTGCCACCCAAACATATCTAAATATTTTAAGAAAATAATAACATCACTCACGTAACATTATATAAGTATTATATATGTGAATGTCAGTCACTGTGTGTCTGAACCAGAACCAAACACACATCGTTTCACTTAAAAATAAATAAATCATGCAAAAATAAGAGTCCGATGAAGTAAAATAAAAAACTAATTTACTGCATTTCAGTTACTTTTACTGAAAATGTTCTCATCTTCCAGGTACACACAGAAAACTAAAACAAAAGAATAATTAAAAACTAAACACACATATATAAAATCAAAATATAAAAACAATAAATAGAAAATCCCTAAATATTAATTAAAAAGATGTTTAAAAAATATATAATCTTATCTCTCTGAAACTAAAATGAGATCAAATTTGTAACCTTTATATAAAAATTGCTGTTGACATGCAGTAACAGATCTATATTTGAATGCTCTTAATTACAGACTTAAGCGTAATTGTTGAGACCTGATTGAAACTCTAGAGGAGATCAGCCTCCAGGAGGGCTTAAGAAACAGCTTCACCCTCTTCAGAGAATGAATGATTGATTCGTGTTGGAACTGGTTTCTCTCCCAAACTTACATAACTAGAGTCTCTCTGAATACAGGCCCAAGGCTCTGATTGACAGCCATTGTTGGTCTTCAGCTCACTCACGCTATAAATACGTCAGTCAGTAGTAAACACTATAGACGTGATCCCTGAGTCAACACCTTCAGAGTTTCTCATACACACACTTTACTTCTAGTTTGAGCACATCTCTGCAGGACTATATCTGTGCTGAGAAAACACACTGAACCAGGAGCAGGGCTCTATAAGAAGCACACAGACCTAACCAGAACCTTTTTCCAGGATGCAAATATCATAAAGATGCGTTTGACTTTCCAGCTCTTTCCTCAAGTCTCTGTAAGCCACACTAAAACCGAAGCTTCCACAAAAATACTGCGTCTGAGTTCAGCCACTGCTACACAAACATGAGGTTCGGATTGAGCAACCTACATTTCAGACATAGTTTTGATGAAAATGAGAATAATTCATCATGCTTTCATTCTTCACGTGATCGATCGATATAGTACCCTGGGATATAGAGCAAAGTCTGTTAGACTCGTGAACATAACAGCATGTCTGCGTTCGTGATGGGAGAAACAACCCTTCACCGTTTGAATAGTAAGCAGCAGCTTCTTTTAATAAGAAAAGCTCCCTATCT
>JAUYWG010000942.1:0-10833 GCA_034779775.1 Enteromius afrohamiltoni | reverse complement strand
AGTTTCCACAGCACGTCCAACAGCCAGCTGACCCGCAGTTTCCACAGCACGTCCAACAACCAGCTGACCCGCAGTTTCTGCAACTGCTTCAACAACCAGCTGACCCGCAGTTGCCGCAGCACGTCCAACAACCATCTGACCCGCAGTTTCAGCAACTGGTTCAACAGCCATCTGACCCGCAGTTTCAGCAACTGGTTCAACAGCCAACTGACCCGCAGTTTCTGCAACTGGTTCAACAATCACCTGTCCCACAGTTTCCGCAGCACTTTCAACAACCACCTGACCCGCAGTTTCAGCAACTGGTTCAACAGCCAACTGATCTGTGGTTTCCGCAGCATGTCCAACAACCATCTGAACCGCGGTTTCAGCAACTGGTTCAAAATCAAACTAACCAGCAGTTTCAGCTTCAGAAGCCAGGGGTGCAGGCAGAGCCCCTTGATAAGTGTACTGTAGCTGATTATGAGCAGATCCGATGTGGACCACCTGGGATCAGTGGTGCTGAGTGTAAAGCTCTCAGCTGCTGCTTTAACGGACAGCAGTGCTTCTATGGGAGGGCAGGTAAGCAGTCTCAGTCTTATTCTGTTGATGGTAAATTATTTCTCAGTTAACTTGCTCTTGTACTTTGTCCTAGTGACTGTCCAGTGCATTCAAGATGGTCAGTTTGTGGTAGTTGTGGCTAGAGATGTTACTGTGCCTCAACTGAGTCTGGATTCAGTTCGTCTACTGGGTGGAAGTGACCCACCTTGTTCTCCTGTGTATTCCACTCCTTCCTTTGCTATATACCAGTTCCCTGTGACTTCATGTGGCACGGGCAAGATGGTGAGCAGCTGCTTCTGGCTTTTTTTTTCTGCATTCCTTATGATGCACTTGAGGCCAACATTGTTTCTGTTCACAGGAGGACAGTGGATATGTGGTGTATGAGAACAGAATGACCTCCTCATATGAAGTTGGCATTGGACCATTTGGATCCATTACAAGGGACAGTCACTTTGAGTAAGTGGTCTATGTCTGGGGTAAAAATATTAGACTCCTGATTAAATGCTACAAGTTCAACATCTGTTGTCCAGGCTTCTCTTCCAGTGTAGGTACTCTGCAATGTCTTTAGAAGCTCTGGTTGTGGAGGCCAACTCTGTTCCTCCACCTCCACTAGTAGCTGCTCCTGGACCTCTCCGGGTGGAGCTCAGATTGGCCAACGGCCAATGTGTTACCAAAGGCTGTGCTGAAGGCAAGTACTTTGTTCTACGTGTCTCTAGTGTTTTGCTTTTCCAGTTTGCGGCAGTATTTGGCTCACGTCTAGTCTTGTTCCTCAGGGGATGAGGTCTACACATCCTACTACAGTGATGCTGATTATCCTGTCACAAAAGTCCTGCGGGAGCCTGTATATGTTGAGGTGCGCATTATGGAGAGGACTGACCCCAACATTGTCCTGATGCTGGGAGATTGCTGGGCAACATCCACCCCCAGTCCACTGAGTGTCCCCCAGTGGGACCTTCTGATCGATGGGTGTGTACAGGTAACCTTTAACCAGTTAGTCTGCTGGGAGACCCTTTCCTAACCTCTTTCCCTGTCAGATGCCCTTACCAGGATGACCGTTATCTGACCACACTGGTTCCAGTGAATGGATCGTCTGGTCTTCAGTTCCCAACCCACTATAAGCGCTTTTTTGTAAAGATGTTCACGTTTGTAGATCCAGCCTCACTGGCTCCTCTGCAGCAAACGGTATTCCACTTATTGAGGGTTTTTTATTTTATTTCTCATGTTTGTTATGGATTCTACAACTTGCTCCATTCTTTCTTTTTTTTTTTTTTTTTTTTTTTCAGGTCTTCATCCACTGTAGTACAGAAGTGTGCCATCTGTCTTCTGGCTCTTGTGAGCAAAGCTGCAGAAGGAAACGTGAGTTCGTTCTTTTGACCTAGAGTAAATGAGCATTTTAAGTGCTTTTTACACTTCTAACATTTTCTTTCAGGAAGAGGCACTCGAATCAAGGCCATCTCTAGTAAACAGACCGTGGTTTCCAGTGGAGAAGTTACTCTAGTCAATGTCAGTCTAGTGTTTTAATAAAATTTGTTGACCAATATCTTGTTTTTGGTGCCATGTATACAAAAATGCACCACAAAGGCTTTTGTGCCAGAGTTCCAGGTAAAACAAATTTGCATCTGCATTCCTGGGCAGGATGTTTACTTGTGACTGAGTCTGGTTTGACTCAACAGCGCATCACACTCCATAAAGTCATTTGATATTGTTTTGGCTTACTTGTAACTTATAATGGGTTTCTTATTTAGTTACTAACTAGTCACAAACCTGAAAAGAATGATGCTACTCAACACAGCATCATGACATGTAATCGGGCAAACAACAGACGACTTCTGCTGTTTCTCAAAGAACTTCAATGTTTCACCAAATTAAGGGTTAATGGTTAACTTAATTAACATGCAAGACCAGAAGTGGTATCAGATATAGGCAGACCTAAATGCTTTTTGGGGGTACTTAATGGAGAGGTATAAAAACCAATGACCTAGATTGATTACCTGGATAGTTTGTAATCAATGGCAGACTGAGATAGTAGATCATAGGTTTTCAAACATTTTCCGGGGGACCCACAACTCTGCACTCTAGGTTAAATCATTAGATCATTAGGAAAGTGCTCCATGAACTCATGAGTGTGCAAGATTATGTACACATGCAAAATGTGCAGAGCAGTGGCTCTCCATGAACAGGACTGAATACTGCTGGTTTAGAACCTACCTTTCTGACATCACTATCTAATTAAACGGGAAATCAGTTTAATTAAATGCAGCAAAGTAGTGTACCACAAGGATCCGTTCTAGGCTCGCTGTTTCTAATATACTCTTTGCCCCTTGGTAATATTAGAAAATATAGGATTAATATTCATTATGCTGATGTTACTCCACTACAGGGGTGGTGAACTTTTGTCCTGGAGAGCCGCAGTCTACAGCTCCAACCCTAATTAAAAATCATCAATCTGTAGCTGTCACGCCCTTGTCTGTGTTCTTTGTCACAGTTTTGTTTTTGTTATAGTATTTCCTACGTTTCCTTATTTTGTCATGTTCTTGTTTACTTGATTAGTTAACCCTTGCCACCTGTGTTCCTCACCTGCCCTGGAATTACCCCTGTGTACTTAAGCCCTGTGTATTCTGTACTGTGTGTCGATCGTCAATGTTATGTGGATGTCTGTGACTTGCTCTGTGTCTACCTAAGTTACATTAAAGTGAATGTTAAAACGTCTGTGTTCAGTCTTTGCCTTGTGCTTCTACAGATTTGTGACCGTAGCTTCCAAGTAACCTTTTAGACCTTGATTTGTTTGTTCAGGTGCATTTGATTATGGTTGAAGTAAAACTCTGCTGAGCTTTGGCTCTCCAGGACTGACATTCACCACCCCTGATATAGAGCAGGGGTTTAGAAGGTAAAAATTCTCGTTTGAAAATTTTTTCGTTGCAAATGAGCGCACATGCAATTTGAATGGCAAGCTTATTTTGCTTGCTATTATTTTAAATAATAATCCCAGTCTCACGTGACACAACTGCAGTCTGAACTCTAAATTAGTCCATTCTCCGTATGTCGCTAACTACATCCAAGATCAAATGACACATCCAAGATCAAAACTGAGCTTGCTATTCCAGTTCTCCGAATGCACCTGTTGTTGATGATTAGTATAGCTGGATTGAGTTGTCTAGGATTATTGCGGAGGGTTAAGGAGAATTTTAAACCAATAAAGACACCAGGAAACACACCAAATGTTGCAAAAGCCAGGAGACGGGGCAAAAAGTATCGAACAAATTAAATGCGTTAGTGCTGCCCATGCAACATGATTTTTCCTTTATATCAAATCTTATTTGTAGTAATTGCTCTTTTTGTCATCTTTAATGTCAGAGCCATCAGTGGAAAAAGTGGCAGATTTGAGAAAATTAACTCCAATTATATAGACGCAATCGAGGGAATAGAATGTGATTATTATTAGACATACACAGCGATTAACACACAAATGATGACCACAGCCATGCACACACACGTATACATATACTGTATGTATGTGTAAATACAGCCATCCATATATATTATATATATATATATATATATATATATATAATCATGGCGGAATATATGAAGATGTCCACTTTGCAAGGTGGGGTGTGAGGAGAATCGCAGTAATAGAGCAGTGGTCTCAAACTCAATACCTGGAGGTCCACAGTTCTGTATGCAAAAAAACCCTGCCTAAACTATTAGAAATAAAAAGCTTGTTGAATTCCACAAATCGAAAAAAACATGCATTGCAATTAACAGCGCTTGCATTTGAATGCATTGTATTTTCATGGCTTGCATTTTTATGCGCTGCATTTTAACTTGGTTGTATATTTATATTTCAAACGCAAACATTTCACAAACATTTTCATTGTTAAAATTCAGTACTCAATATTCACCTTACAAAGTTCATTTTCAAAATATTCAGTTTGTTTAATAATTCCAGCAATAATATTCATCAGACAACTTTCGGTTAATTTTATTTCACTTAAAAGCCATCTGCTGTTAGACGTCTTCACCAGCAGGTGGTGCTTGCGGCTTTGAGTGTCAATGTCTTCATCAAAGTGTTTGCTGTAAGATATTATTTTAGGGGCGTGCTGTTAATAGAAATACTTTATGCTCCCTTTTTATCTGTGTTTCACTCCTCCCTAAAAGCCAACTCCCATGTGTAAATCAGTAAAATCATGTAACGGTCAAATGCGTGCATAATTAGTGATTATTCATGCAAATACTAATTAGGTATGTAATGAATTAACAATAATAAGAGCCTGAAAAGACGTGTAACAGTTAATTGGATCCCTGCGCAGGGACATCGCCAGAACATCTTCAATGGGGGGCATTTCGTTTTCATAGAGGGGCACACTTTATTTCAGATCTCAGAAATAGATGTTCAACATAACAAAAACATTATTTATGGGATATATATTTCAGTAACCTGTTAACATGATTAAGAGTGAAGTTAATATTGAGAACGAACATTATCTAGTTAATGAATATTGTGGAGGAAATCAGGTATTCAGCAGCTCAAAGAAACTCTCATCTCTACAATGGGGACTTAGGAGGAAGGCAGGAAGCTATGCAATATAGTGCAAATATAGCAGCACAAAAATAAAGATTCAGACAAATATCGTCACCTCTCGCACCTGCAGCGCTTCTGCGTAGAAGAACTCAATAAAACCATATAGGCCTCTATAAAAGGAATAAAATAGTCCTAAACGAAATATATGCTATCCTATTAATAATAATAAAAAAAAATTAAGTATTGCGCACGTCCACCCTGAGTTTTATTTTTGTGGCCACGTTTTTTTACAAGCACAAGGATTTGTTGTCAGTGTAGGATTAAATAAAAATACATTTAAGTGATCAAGTCTGAGCATTTTCTCATTTCTGTTTCTATTAAAAATACATTAGTTTTGGCTAGACTTTTATACAGTCTTTTATAATGAATGCCATTAATTTGTGTTTTACTTCATGATTTGTATTTATAAATTATATATAAAAGACGATCACAGTGATTCGTTTCTTATAACTTTGTAAGATCAGGATGAACTAGATGAGTTACAGCTTTTTAATAATTAGTTACATGTAGCTTTTTATGCCATGTAATAAATTCAAAATTTGAATAGAAAAGTTTGAAATATATGAAAGATTTTCTCTCTAAATTGCAAGAAGTAGCCTATTAACCAATGGATCGGGTACAAAATGTGTGAAAAATAGTCTATGCATTAATTAAACAATTAGAGCCTATAAGCAGCTATAAAACTATAGTACACATTTATTTAATTTATTAGGCCTACACTGACAATAAAAACAAAGCCTTGTGCTTGTAAAAAAACATACAAGCACAAAAATAAAACGGAACTCAGGGTAGACATGCGCATTTTTTTTTAAATTCATTTATTTTTATTATTAATGGGATATATATATTTCGTTTAGGACTATTTATTTTATTCCTTTTATACAGGCCTATATGGTTTTATTGTGTTGTTCTCCTACACAGAAGCACTGCATGTGCGTGAGGTGATGAAATGTGTCTGAATCATTATTTCTGTGCTGCTATATTTGAACGCCTCTCGCTGCGCGCATCCACTACTCCGTGTTATTATAGCTGCCTGCCTTCCTCCTGGTTTCACACTGCATGTGTCAGAAGGGTGTAAGTGGCGCATACGCAGAGCAGGAGCAGCGTGCGCCGATTGTGCGCACTGGTTCTCTACCATAGGAGAGGAAGAATTGTATAAACTTGTTAAGTCATCTAAGCCTGTATGTTAGACCCTATTCCATATAAACTATTAAAAGAGCTGCTTCCAGAAGTCATAGATCCTCTTTTGTATATTAACTCCTCATTGTCAGTTGGATATGTCCCCAAAGCCTTTAAACTTAAGACCGATCTCAAATCTTTCTTTCCTAAAAAAAAGATACTAGAAAAGGTAGTAGCCTCACATATTCCTTTTTAGAGAAAAATGGTATCTGTGAGGACTTTCAGTCAGGATTTAGACCATATCATAGTACCCAGGCAAATTACAAACGTACAATTTGTATTGAAATTTTATTGCAATTGGGTTGTGCACTATAACAAATCCAATGGAAGACATGAAATATTACCTCCAAGCATATTGTCCCCGCGAATATTACACATGATATAATTTCTGCTAATAATCCTACATAAATGCCTTTGTAGTGTATTAAAAAGGGTTAAATAAGAGAGCTACAGCGCCCCTTAAAGTTAAGATTAAAAGTTATTCCTGTTCAGTCTTTTAATAAATATCATATTCTTGATATTTAGCGGTTTCTGCGAGTTCTTAGATCTCATCCCAGTAAGATGAAGTGGCCGCTCGGACACAACTATATTCAAATATGCCTAATTTCCTGAGGCCTTCTCTCAATCCGGGCCATTTGCAAGTGCACTATACTAAATATTATATTTAGATTTTATTCTCATAGTATTACGACTTTATTCTCATCGTTTCGACTTTTATTCTCGTAATATTACAGCTACATCTCGTAGTTTTAGATTTATTTAGTTTTTGGTGTCACTAAAACTCCGTCGTAATATATACACTGTAAAATCCTTGTGAAATATAGTGTACCTTACTTATATATACTTAGTTACCTTTACTTAGTTGTTATACTAAGTAATTCTTATTATTTTAGTTATTATTATTAGTTATAATATATAACTAAAGTAAATATATTTTTATTTACTAAGAGTTAATAAGTGTTCCCACTATAATTTTATAACAATGTGATGCTTTAACCACTTTTTGGGTTCAAGTGTTTTTCCCATTTAAAATTTTATATATTTGTAATACATAACAATATATATTTTAATACATACAAATCATGCGTGTGATTATACGTTTAAGATCAATTAATGTTAGCTCTCTGTCTTTCAGTAATTGGAAATAGAAATAATAGAAAATGCTGCTTTTGAGTTGGTTTTATGGCTAAGACCTCAAATAGATGTGTATAGAAATGCCCTTTTTATTTCTATCTTTCTGTAAAGCATGCAGATAATCAGAAATGAATGTTGTCTACAAGTCACAACACTTGTGGAACTTGCTTTTAACTGAAGAGTTATTTTTCATATTTAGTAGAACGGCCTTCTCTGAGCAGGGTCTCATCACACAGGCCTCAGTACACTGCAGGTGAACTATTATATTAGCTGTTATACCCTGCAGTTTTTACTTCATAAACACTGCTACACTTTATTTACAATTTTAAGGAATTTCTTGTGAATGCAGCACACCTGTAACCACTATATTTCTTGTATTTTTATTTATTTATTTTCCAGATTTAAGAGGGCATTTCACATCCTGCAACCCCTAAAATGTATGTTTCTACTTTAATTGTGTAAAATATTTTTAAATAAACAATGATGACTTCTTAATTGGAACTTTGACAAATATCTGTACTGTGTTTTTTTGTGTTTTAAACCTTGTATCATTTTTTACTTTTAGAACCCAGAACTGCAGAACTATTTACTTTTAGGCATTGGTCTGATTACAAACCAGTCTTGATGTGAATTATTAAACACACTGAACTGTGCTGTGGAATGCCAGGAGCAATGTCGCTGCTCAGGATTGGTCGCTTGTCTTTTGCCTAACCAACACAGCAGCACAGACTGTTAACAGTCCAACAGTGAAAAATTTAAAAAACATCCGTATCAGCTTGAGCTGGAATAAAATGTTTAAGCAGTGAGAATGGTTTGTCCCAGCAGTGGCTCAAGTCTTCTAAAGACACATGATTACTTTATATGATCAACTGTCTAAAGTATTGGGTGAATAGACATTCAGTTGAATAATAGAAATGTTCTTTTTTTGTTCTCTCTTTTTTTAAATGTCTTCATTTGTGTTCAGAAAATAAAAGTCACTGAAAGTTGATCATCTACATTTCCCTACTAATATTGTTTTTATTTTGTTCTATATTGAAGCTGATGTTGAAGCTGTCTGGGCAATAGTGTCTGTTGGGGTTCTGACTATCACTGAAGATGAAGTACTTCTCCATATCTTCTCTGGCTTGACCCTGTGTCTTCTGCCATTGTTGTTCAGGAAAGTACTGCAAAGAATCTGCCTCAACCATTTGCCTTCAGACTGTTCTGTGCTACGTTTGAATTACTGCTGCATTTGGATTATCAAATACTTTGAAGAACATTTACAGTGTGATATTTGACTTGTTATAGAAAAAATACTTCTTGACAACTTGTGTGTCCAGCCCAGTGCCACACTAAATCATATATCTACTGTTTGCAAGCATTTCCCAAATCAGATTGTTTTCGCTTTGTTTTAAAATGCCTGTAATACAAGTTAAAATTTTATTGAATATCATTACCTTAACTTTGAACTGTCACTACCTTAAGTTGGTTTGAAATTGTATGTGTTTTATAAAGAACATTGTTATCATTCATTTGAAATGAATGTTTAGATCAGTCAATTCACTTGAGTAAGGCTTACTTGCTTTTTTAAGGCATGCTTTTAGGAAGGCTGATGTTTAAGTAAATACCACTATGAAATTCCAAGTTGCAGGAACTGTTACATGAGTTAGCAGAACTTGAGTGTAAGTTTACTACTCTAAATAAACCATTGTAAGTACATATTACAATTCTTATTTGAATGTACTTTTTTTCAAGTTTTTTCAAGGCAATCGGTTTGCATTATTTTTTGAGTAAGGTCAACTAATTGGATTTTACAATGTATATATAGTTGTATGATATGTAACATATTATTTCAGTATGGTTATTATATTTATTATAAGTATAAATATATTAATACTATAATTAATACTATAATGACAAAATAGTGGTTTTTATTATGTGTTAATATTTTATTATCACCTCACACATCATGGATTTGCTTCTTTTTTTTTTAATAATACTTTTATGTGACTAATACAATTAGCATGAAACAAACCACATCATTTTATTCTCAAAGACTAAAGACTAAACGAAGAACAGTTTAGCTCCAACCCTAATCAAACACACCTGATTCCACTAATCACTAGAAACCTCAAAGCAGGTGTGATTTTGAGCTGGTTGGAGCTAAACTGTGCAGAGCTGTGGCCTTCCAGAAAATGAATTGGAGATCAATGCCTTAGAGACTTGTTGATTTATTGCACTGTTGAAAATGTTAACCAGAAATATACTTGTGTTGTGTTGAATGAACTTACTCTAGAATGCATTTTTAGAACCAGCATACTTTGAGTCAGCAAGGTTTAGGTTTAATCAACTGAGAGTTCAGGGTTTAGCAGATGGTAAATTAGACATATTTTCTGGAACACCACACGTTTGGAAGGTTCTAGTTATCCTGAAGACCTTGATTTGCTAATGGTTTCCTTAAATGCAGGTCAAGAAAGTGTTTTCAAATCTTTTTAATTTTCTTTGCATAAGCATATCTTTCCCACTCCAGACAAAGGCAATAGTGGCAAATAAAATAATTATTTAGCATGTTTAGCTGAGTGCAAAAACCTGGTGGAGCCAATCCTCCTCTGACTAGAAACACATTACAATACAAGAATATTCAATAAATTTCAGCCATTTAATTTCCTCATGAGTAAAGAGCTAAACCTGCACCCTGGTAAATTGATCCTGCAATGTGTCCAGCAGTTTAAGTATCAATCAAAGCTTCAACATAATCATGAGAGTATTATATAACTTTTAGATTATAGGTAAAAATGAAAAAAACAAAACAAAACTGAATTGTCAAAATGTCAACAATGTGCTCAAGTTTGTTTTTTCATGTATGTAACAAGTATAAATAAATCTGTGAGAATTACACAGCTGCATAATCTCAGACTCATGCAGGTCTGGAGCATTGTGAGGGTTAATGAAGAGGAAGGAACTATCCTTAATTAGCTGAAACCTGTAGAGTACAAAAAGACCAAAGGGTAACATCACCACATTGTTATTAGCTGTTGAACAATGGTTGGAAGTTGGTGGTTGACTCAGATTTTAGCACTTTGTGCTTTCTGTCATGCTGTTCCACAGTGGCGTAATCTGCCTCAGAATCCTCAAGCGCTGATGTTTCAAAATACTGGCCCTCAGGTGCAGCAGCCGGTTCAAAAGCCATCTGGCCCACGGTTTCAGCAACCGGTTCAAAAGCCATCTGACCCACGCTTTCAGCAGTCGGTTCAAAAGCCATCTGACCCGCAGTTTCAGCAGTCGGTTCAAAAGCCATCTGACCCGCAGTTTCAGCAGTCGGTTCAAAAGCCATCGGACCCGCGCTTTCAGCAGTCGGTTCAAAAGCCATCGGACCCGCGCTTTCAGCAGCCCGTCCAACAGCCATCGGACCCGCGCTTTCA
>JAUYWG010000941.1:0-10835 GCA_034779775.1 Enteromius afrohamiltoni | reverse complement strand
TTTTTTTCTGGATTTTTAATCTAATAAATGCAGCCTTGATGAGCAGAAGAAACATCTTTAAAAACCATTAAATATCTACTGACCCCGAATCTTTGAACGATAGTGTGTGTGCAGGTAGATTGAAATACTTCCATGTTTTAGTGGTCAGGAGAAAAGCTATTCAAGTCTTAATACCTTTTTTGAAAAATAAATTAAAAGGTAATGGTAATGGTCTGAAGTGTTGCTAATGCAATTTATTGTGTGTCACATATTGATGTCATCAGTTAATTTTTGTTGACTTTGTCTTAAAAAAAGGCTTACGTTTATCTTTTTGTGTCCTGAGGTGTACTTCAGCTTTCTTACTCAAGAGGTCACTAGAGAACTTATAATCAATCTCTTTTTGTCGTTGGAAACCAGCTGTGTTTTCAGCACAAACCTTGCATGATGGAAATAGAAAAATAACACGAATAATAATAATAATTATTATTATTATTTAAAAGATGAATCTATTTTCCTTTTCATTGTTCTTTTTTATCTTTATGAGCATTATGCATATAAAACCGTTTATGTTAAAGCTTTGGTAATACTATACTCCAATTATCATGCCAACAACACTTAACTGAACTGAACTGAAACAGGGACGTTTCAGAAGGTCATTGCAGCATTGTTCACTCTTGTGTGCACAATGGCATATGATCTCATATGAACCTGCAGCTTCAAACAGGTTAATATTAGCAGACACATCTTTCAAGTTTCCAATAATACACCTCAAACGCTCTCGAATCATTCTGCGGTGTGCAATTTATTCAGCAACAAAGAGTCTTGCTGCCAAAGACATGGAAATGAAACCCTAATAGCTTATTTCTTCATGTTGCGCACACATCCATATGTAAATATGGCCTGAAATGCAGTTGTCAGAAGCATAATGCCTGCTAAATCCACACGCTGCTAATTACGTCTAAAGGAAGATGCAATTGCACTCCAGCTACAAATAAATCAAATCAAACCGGCGGTAATTATGCTCACAAACCAACATAATTATCCATGCCATTTCACACTATATATTTCTTCCTTCCTTCACGAGCTAGTCGCCTGACATAATCAAAACACACGCATGCGGTGAATTCTCTATGTGATGTGTGTCAGAGTTGAAACAGACCTTGATCGCGCAGAAACATCCCAGCAGGCCTTGGGCTCCTCTGGTCTATTCCAGGTAATCAAATGCTGCAGGCACGCAGGCTTCCGCATTAATTACGTCTCTTTAAGCGGCCTGTTCAAAGGCAGTGAATCATCCGCTGAGTTGAAGATAGAGTTTTTGAAGGTCACTTTCCTTTCTAGCTGTTGATCAATATCTGAAGCCTCTGGGCTCCATCCAGGTTCAGCTCAGCCGGAGACAAGAGAAAGATGTTGGAGTTTAAATATAGCAGAGCATGAGAATACAGTGCAGGAGCTCAGGAGAAACAATTCCAACGTTCGCCACATATACAACTCTAAAGGTCAAAAGGTCAAAAAGCTCCTTTAAAGGCATTATGACGTTTGATGGATTTAGTTTGGCTTTTAACGGTATTGTGAATGTTTTATTTAAATGGCTTATCACTAGATTCAGTTAAAAATAAGCATTGTCATAAAACATCATGATATTAAAATATATTTCACTATGTCACTTACTAGTGATACAAATCAGTGTTATTTTAGTATCAGCGGGATGCTGCCATAATGTTAATTAATATATATATATATATATATTTGTTTACCTTTGTATTTTCTACAAATTATTATTTGTGGTTTTGTCTTTTTTGAGCCAGTTACCAAGGCAACATGTCTATTCTCTATTCTATCTTCATCTAGTTTAAGTTCAAGCACTAAACTAAATTTATAAATACATTAATTAATCTTAGCTAGTATATAAAAAAATCTAAATAAATTAATCAATCTTAGCTAATATATAAAAAATCTAAATAAATGAATAAATCTTAGCTAGTATGTAAAAAAAGTCTAATAAACATTACAAAGCACAGAAATAACTAAAATAAAAATAAAAACTGAAAGTATAAAAAAGAAAAACCCTACTTAAATGTGAATAAAAACTATAATAAATAATAGTAATAAATAATAATACTAAAATTACACTAATCTGTAATAAGATAATTTTATTTAGTTAACTATAACCCTGATATAAAAACATTAATATAGTATAATGCAATAGACTATAAATTCACAATATGAAAGCAAAAGTTATACCAAAATCACTGAATATAATTAATAAATGTAATTAAATACATTTAATTTTAAAATGTCAGTTTATAGTTTTCATATAATAAATGAATAAAGATCATTGTTTATTATTATTATTATTATTATTATTATTATTAATATTATTATAGAATCTTAACGAATCCCATAATTTTGTTCTTTTTTTTTTCTCTCCAAAGTCTGAAAATTTACATAATATTAAAATACTTTGTAATAAGACCATAACAACATTTTTTACTGTACTTCTGCAGCCAGTTTATTATGATTTTATGCATGAATAGCTCAACCTGAAATCACAAACGACTGAAAAAAGATCTTTGTGCATATCATGATCATTAACTCCTCCTGTATCTCTGAACTCAGACTGAACATCACTGCATGCATCATAGCATGTTCTGTAATAGTATCAATGAGCGTATGGATCAATATTTGCACCAAACTGGAGTTTTGCCAGCCATTCATCACACTAAGTTCAATGATTCAGTCTGACAAACAAAAGCTCTTCTGTGCTGTACAACAATCAATGCTGTCTGCAGGCGTACCGAGCACTACATCACTATTAATAAATATTCATTTGCAGTCTACTTAACGAAGACGGCTGGCATTGTAATATTCAGGTGGGCTGTGATTAAATGCTTCACATATACAAATTTATAAAGGAAAAGTAGGCGCAGTTTTGAAATGAACTATAAATTGTAGTGCCATTTCTCATACAGCTAATTTACCATTACATTAGTGCTGATGAAAGAGACGTACATATTTACCATTATCTGAATGAATATATAACTGTGGCTGCGTATATGCTTAGCACACGTAAATTGGCATATATTTAAGAAGACTATGTTATGCGATTATACAATTTTAAAAAATGGGGATAAAAAAACAACTGTGTGGAAGACTCCCGATGTGTTTTGAAGCGTTACTGACGTTTGATTGACGTCAAACCTGACGTGACTAATCCGGACGCGCCAAGTTTGTACGCAAGCTAAAGAAAAGGAAACGTTTTCAACAGGCTATTTATTATTAAGCACGACTGGATACACAACTGGCCCTTCAGAAAATGTTTTGTTATCAAAGCTATGAGCAGCACATTCGTTTTAGCTATATAGTTTCCTAAGTTTATTTTGTTTAATTCCTCAAGGCGGGTCGTTTAGAAAGCCGAATCCACTATTTTTTTTCAGTTGACATTTTTTTTTGCACTAGAATGTATACATATATTAAGTCAAAGGGTGAATACATTAAATAAAAATATTTTTCATCATAAACTGTTGTGTTTGATCATCCTACCCAGAGCCGTTGAGAAAAGTAGTAGATACCACGTGACCACTCCACCAACGTAAAGCAACGTTAAAAAAAGACAATTTACACCAGATTAATGATATTTATATCTTATTATATTTTTAGATGAAAACATATAATAAAGTGATAAAAACAAAATTTATATTTAGACCCATTGTATTTTACCAATTACAGACAAGGTAAAGGCAGGTAAGCACCGCCCACTTTTGCTAACTTCCACAACAACGAAATGCAGCATTATGAGGAGCTCGTTTACGAAGGATGGCCAGTCATTAATATACTGGACCCCAGAGCTCGTGAGTAAGCGATGTTAAACAATTCACTTGCTAAGCAGTTGGTCAGTTATTTCAGGTGTTACGTACGCAACGGTAAAACGGCATTTGAGCCTTGATTAGAATCTGAGGTAACGTTACTAGCCAAACGGAAATGCACAAATAATGACTGTTTCCAAACAGGATCACAAACACTTCTCAAATTACATCCCGCCCCAAACTCAAACTTAAAAACTTTAAGTTGTCTAGATAAATAGACGTTTCACTGATCAAAATGTCATCCATTGAAAGGCCACTGAACAGTTGAACGCTCATTAAAACAAGTGAACGTGGACCCTGAGAAAGGCCTGTTGAGACACTGTCACAGGGCATTTCGGACCATGGTTGATTTTATGTAATCTTACATTTTTGCAAATTCTGCTAATAGGTGTTATAAGTTTCCCATGTTTAGTAGATCAAGACTAGGGAATGGAATGAGACACAGCAGCTGCTTTAGGATGCTGTTTGCACCTTTCAGAAGAAATTAGCCAACAATGGCTTAGTTGACTAATTAATTAATTGCTGGTTTAATTACTTGAACATGAATCAATGCATGTCAAACCATTTCATAACGTCTGTAATTCAGGGTGGAAAACCGTCATGTAATGCCTAATTATGGTTGTTTTTGATGTTAGAAACATTGACTAACACTATAACTGGGCTTATTAAAAGCTGCAATATGACCTTTTTCTGTAATCTTTTTGGTTGCATCTTATGCGTATGATCTTTAAAATTGTTTGGGTGGAATGCAGGAAACAGTTTTTTGATCATTCAAATCAAACCTAACCTGCCAATACTGTAGCAGATAGACATTGAATGCATGGCCAGTGAAGCCATTAAGGTCAAGGACATAGAAACCATTTTCAAATGAGTACTTAATATGTAACTGACTATTAAACTTTTACTTTACTTTTGCGCAAGAACAATTGATTTTTTTTTGTATGGAGGGGAACTGTGTTAACAATAATTGCTTTTGACATTATACTGTACTTGCATATCTTTAAGCCAATTGGCTCAGGGAAAACAAATATCTGCTCATAATTTACAGAGCTATTATATGGAATTTGTAGTTTTCTGAAGGCTCGGAGGGGGAAATGGTGCAAGGCACATATCGCATTTTCTCACGCCTTTCCCAACCCTTTGTGAGCTACAGACACGTAAAAACAACACCCACTGGCACTCAAAGCTCCTCACTGTTTTCTTTGGGTGAAGCAGAAACGCGTCAGCACAAGTTTATGTCGACGCTCATAGAATTTGGTTCTTTCCCTGACAAGCTGTTTTTAACCCATTTCCTTGTTGCAAACAGTCACGTTGTCTTTGCTTATTTCATGAGATGCGTGATATTACAGTAGCTCATCCCTTGGGATGCTCAAAAGCAATAGCAGAGAGTTTTATGATTTTATTTTTTTTTTCCCAAGTTGCAAAAAATAACTTTGTTCATTGCAGCTTGTGCGCTCTGAACGTGCAGAGGTTACTATTATAATGCTCGCACCAGCTGGGTTGGTTAAACACTGACATGCAGCCTGTTTTGCATCAGGGTTTGCATTGATCACAATCATAACGTGCTGAATATTTAAACAAGGATCAGTTCCTTTGCTGCCTCCCTGTTTGTTTGCGAGAACCTTATTTGGCCAGATTATACACTCGAGTACCACAATTCCTTTGAGCCAAGACAAGACGCTAATATCGGCTGACAGGCCACACTCATGTTGTTACTAAATTAGACCGATCTGCATCTATATAATGGGTTTTGTGACAAGGCAAATTGCGTATCACAATGTTGTTTTTTGCTGTTAGTGGCCCCATTACATGTGATTCAATGGAAATGAGCGAACGCAGTGAGGCGTGAAGCACACAAAACATTACATTTGGCCAATTTGGGAAATCTAAAAAACAGCCGCCATCGTTGGACATTTGTTCTTTGTTGTTTGCCTTTCCTTTAGGACTCCAGGGTACGTGCTTAAAGGTCACAGGCAAATGAGTGTTTGCTGTAAATGTACACGTCACTGAGAATTGAGATGAAAAAGAATTTAAATTGAGGCACCAAACAGGATGCAGAATTGTATTTGGACAAAATGGAATGGAATACATCAAAATAATGTTGTTAGCGTAGTTTTTAATAATGCATTTCATTGTAAATGACTTAAATAAATTCTGTCACTATTTTCTAAATGCATATTAATTTTTCCATGTTTCTTTTTTTTTATTACTTTTTTTTTTTTTTAAATGACTTCATAATTTTAATAAAAATATCATAAGTTTTTGAATTTCGAAATATGCATTACATTTATTTATATTTACCTAGCTGTTTAACGTTCATGGTGAAAGAGTAATTTCCCAGAATGTAATGCATCGGTCTCAAGTCTTTTTTTTAAAAGTTTTTATATGATATGTTTTATATTTTTTTCTATTTTATATGATATTTGTTATATTTGGACGTCAGTTCAAGTTGTCCGTTTTGCCAAAAATAACTAAAATCTTTTTTTTATTATTATATTTAAATAGGTTAAATAAGTTATGAGCTAATGACTAAAAAGTTTTTTTTTTTTTTAATATTGCAATTTAGTATAAATTCAAGTTCAAGTGCATGTGTTATTGTCCAGTTCAATTTGAACGAATGAACTCAAACAGAGCGATGAGCTGCATTACCCATCCATTAACATCAACCATCTGAAGTGATACGAAAAGTTTCTATAAGCTAGGTTAATGCCCTATCAAGAGCCAGTCAGTTAGCCATTGAACACGGACATCAGCGTAAGTTTTATTGACAGCTCTGCTGAACTCTGCCCGTGGTCTTCAAGATTTTCCTAACTTTGAATGCAGAAGCGGCTATTCAAACTACCCTGACCACAAAAACTAGCTTCAGTCTTCCCAAGCTCAATAACATCATTATCATCATTAACATCAAAATCGATTTCCTGACCGCTTTGGCCAAACTTTTTCTGGCTGCTGGATCCTCATCGACGAGGCATGTGATCCAAATAGCGCTTGAAAAGTACTGCAGGCCAGTTAAACCTCAGAAAGGTGTGGTGCTGCTTGCGTTTGCTCAAACAATGGAGTGAATGAGCGCTGTGTGGGATTAGTGCGCATTGTCAACGGTTTAGGAGGTTGTTCAGTGTTTTCCTGAGCTGAGCTGCACGCGCTGCCTCGTCTTCTCCTCCGGCGAGTTGGAGCCAGATCTGCTGGTTTGGAAGGGGGTAGAGGAGGGGTGTGTATGTGACACATCATTGGCTTGGACTGCACACACAATCAGTCTCATCATTGTAAACCAGCATGTAACCACGCATTGGGCTGATGAACTACGTCCAACACACAAGGATTCCTTCATGGTCTTTTTCTTGCGGTAACAAGAAAGATGTCCGGTAGACGTTTGTAGAAGAAAACAAGTGCTTCTTCCAGTTCATTGGGCATCGGTGAAGGCACACAGGTGAGTTTCTTCACTGTCAGTATTTATTTTGTCTCGGGAATGTTGACATTTGATTCTCTTCCAACAGGCAAGTTGAGGCGGTCGCTGTTGAAGGATCTTGTTTCCTTGTTGTGTTAGCGGTTGAAGTGTGCAGCGTTGGTTTGGTGTGTTGAAACGTGACATCAGCTAAAAAGTGATGGACTAGTACGTCATTTAAACAGGCCTTAGACTATAATGATGTTATGCGGGAGAGGCTAGCTGTTGGGGTCTTGTTTTTTTTTTTTTTTTTTTTGCATTTATAGTTTTATGAAGGACCTTTAATATCCATGCATTCAAGGTTTTTCTGAAAATATGAAAATATTCTTCAAACTAACAAACAATGGATTTTTAAAGGTACTTTGAGGGGCCCAGTTTTTTTATTTCCTAAAACCTCAGCCTTTATTTTCTACAGTTCTTCTCCATGTTAGAGGATTCTGCAGTGGTTGTGAGTGTTTGGTAGTCTTGAGTTAGGAGATTAAGCAGCGTCTTGATGCATCATTAAAATATTCTTCAGATGTAGTTACATAAAACCCACCAGAACACTGTTTCCTCGAGTAAAACCTTAACCTTCATTTTACAGTTCTTGGTAATCTGCATATTTCTCTTCAGGGCATCTTTTCCACATAACAGTTTAATCTAAATGAATCTTTTATCACAATGCTGTTTCTCATATGTGTCACATTGAAGTACGTCACCTGAACACTTGATGTAAAGACATTTGTGTGCACGCATACACATTACACACACTATCTTGAACATTGTTTGTAATTTACCTTGCATAACGTGCATAATATGCACTCTTTCTTTAAAATAAATGATCTAATGCAACCACGTACATTCATGTTTAAGTGTGAAGTATATGTTTCCAAAACAACAGTTTCATGCATTCAGTTAGAAATTGGACTTCAGGAAGCCTCTTATTTGGTGATATGGTATATGGTGATCATTAGCATTTAGACACAAATGCTCTTTTATGTTATTTGTAATATTTGCAAAGGCAGTTAGGGAATTGAGAAAACCCATAAACTTAAACCTGTGGTTCCCACCCCCATTCCTGGAGTCCTTCCAACACTGACCATTGTGGGTATTTTGGAGAGAAAGAAATCATTTTGTGTCAATTTTGCAGCATAGGTTTGTTTAGAAGGTTGTTACTGGTTATCTCATTCCCTGATCTTTAAGATCAGCATGAAAATTGCAAAATGGCAGCAATTAGCCTTTGAATGAAACTAGAGCAATTACAGCATTCTGAGCAGCTATCCACCTTGCGTCATGCCTCCTGTGTATGTGACGTAAATGTATAATACC
Organism: Enteromius afrohamiltoni; assembly: GCA_034779775.1. Taxonomy (NCBI): domain Eukaryota; kingdom Metazoa; phylum Chordata; class Actinopteri; order Cypriniformes; family Cyprinidae; genus Enteromius; species Enteromius afrohamiltoni. The sequence continues at coordinate 2,243 of JAUYWG010000941.1, read as the reverse complement.
TTCTTGAAATACCTGTTTGATCCACTGCAAGAGTGTTTTTTTTTCTTCTTTAGACTTGCGCAATGACATCTCCAAACCTTTCATTATGATCTGTTTGCATGCATCTTGCACCCATTATATCTCTCCATTAAATGTCTCACTGGACAATTTGACAATAGAAATTGTTCTTGTTTTAGATTGGTTTTTTTTTTTTTTTTTTTTTTTTTTTTTGTAATTTATTTAAAATTAAAATGATAAAATAAAGTTATTTTTAATTTACAAAAGCACTGTCATTAACTTTAGACTGAGGAAATGGAAAATACTATTATTCTCATACATAGATTCATTCTTTTTGGTTTCCTAATTGTTGGACCAGAAATTGATATTTAACACCAGTGGAGAAGGGCCCCTCTGGACTGTTAACCCAGAGCAGTGATTCAAACACTCTTGTGAAAGGCGTTGGCTTCGATTTGACGTTCCTGTGTAACCCAGAATGCATGAAATGCATGAATTACCATGTTTGAGAGTATTGCTTACAAAAGACACTTAACTGTGAAACAAAAGTACAACGATGAATATTGTGTATTGGCTGCAGGCAAATGGAATGTTTTGTATATAATGATAACTACACTGCTTGTAACATCTGCAAGCGGACTAATTACAGTACATGTACATGCATGTCACATATGTAAACAAGTCGCTCGCAGATCAATGTCCCAGACATTTCATGTGTCGTCAGGAGTAATTATTAGTGTAAAGCCTTCTCTTCAAGTCTCTTGAGGCGTTAGTGTCTGTGATTTCACGGTGTTTATTCTGTGTCTGGTTGCAGCCGGCGTGTTTCAAACACAAAACCTGAAGCGTTGATTACAATCCAGAGAAGATCGTTCCACAAAGCTATCATTACCCGGTGCCATCTGTGAGAGGGAGTTGCATTTTTGAGCTGCACGGAATGGAAAAGCCTGCCTCAGTTTTTCCAGCATTCGTTTATTCAAAATAAAGCGTCAGGTTTTGACAGTAGAGCTCCATTGAGGAATTCTGGGTTGTTTCCTGGAGGCAGAATAAGCGTCGTCCGTAAGACATCTGTTGGAGGAGTTGTGGGATTGTGAGGTCAAATGTCTGATTGGAGGAAAGATCTGAGCTTTGTCTCGTTTGTCTCTGATCAGTTTCTGAGGCCAAGTTCATTGGGCTTTGAAGCACATCACAGAACAGTGATCTGTCTTTGTGCAGAAAAAGTCTTTTTGGAGGTTTGCCGGCTGCTGTTTTCAGATTTATTTATTTTTTTTCAGATTCACCCGTCATCCATCAGGAACTGCAAAGATTGTCTGCCTGGCCATTAAATCGTTTGCAACCTCAATTAATCGTTTGATATTCAGTCCCTCTAGCAGATATATTCATTTGGAAAGTCTGTATGGTCTGTGAATGTCACAAATGCTATGTAACTTTTTAAACAATTCAAACAGTTATTTGTCACTGAGATCTAGGGGTGGGTACCGAAACTTGGTACTCAATCAGTACTGGTGCTAAATTATAAGACCGGAGTATCGAAAACGGTTCTGCTATCGATACTGCATTTCCTATTTATTGATAAATTAATATTAATTGCAAATTAGAAAAGGTTCAAATATGCTTGGTAATGATTAAGACATTTTTTGGGTATTTAGGACATTAAGGGTATTTCTTGGTTACCCAAAATATTGACATACTGCCAATTTTAATGAGTTTTTCGGCGGGAGATAGAGATTAGAATTAGCAGCCTCTGTATCTGACTTATTCTCCGCTGTATGAGAGGAGTCTAAGCAGTCAAGCACAAAGAAGTTGCATATACTGCAGCATGAGTGAGATGTGGTTTAATTTTTATTTTAAAAAAACGGTTATAAGCAAATGTGCACGATATGTCAATATCACAATAAACCGCCATACCGGTATACCGTTACAACCCTAGTATATGCCTTAATGTTTGGTCATCAGAAGAGTAGAATTTTTTAGCTGTCATACTGAGTTTTTATATTATCAGTAGTTCTTGGCATGGCATTAGATTACATTTTTAATTTTATTTTATTAATGCTGATATATTAACCCCATATTATCTGGATCTTGTTGTTAAATACAAAAAATGCAAGTGCAAAAATGTATTCAAAATTTTCTTCTGTATCTGTTACAGATATATTTTATGATAATTAAATTATTATCAAATACGGTTTTATCAAATTACTAGCATGTATCACTTATTTATTTCGCTGGTTCATTGTAGCCTTATAATATTT
>JAUYWG010000940.1:0-10836 GCA_034779775.1 Enteromius afrohamiltoni | reverse complement strand
TATTCTTTGATGTATAAAAAGTTAAGAACAGCATTTATTCAAAATAGAAATCTTTTCTAACAATGTAAGTCTTTATTATCCCTTTTTATCAATGTAATGCATCCTTGCTGAATAAAAGTATTCCTTTCTTTTAAAAGAAAAGGAAAAAAGAAAGAACAATTGACTGACCCCAAACTCAAACATTATATATAGTAACATAAAATTTATTTTTTGAATAAACACTGTAATTTTTTACTTTTTTTATTTATTAAAGAATCCCGAAAAAGGTATCCCAAAAATAATGTTGAGCAGCACAACCGTTTCTGACATTGATTATTAGAATGATTAGAAATGGCATATTAGAATGATTTCTGAAGGATAAGTAATGATGCTAAAAATTCAGCTTTGAATAAATAAATTATATTTTAAAGTATATTGAGATATGTAACAGTTATTTTAAACCACAAATATATTTTACAAAAATATTTTTTCTGTATTTTGATCAAATAGATACAGCCTTGATAGGTGTGAGAGAATGCTTATTTAAAAAAAAAAAATTTGAATGGCGGTATATGCATTACGTATATATATATATATATATATATATATATATATATACGTAATGCATATACCACCATTCAATTTTTTTTGGGGGGGGAAATCAGTAACATTTATTTATTTGTTTATTTTATTTTATTTTTCCAGAAAAATGCATATATATATATATATATATATATATATATATGCATTTTTCTGAACAAAATTAGAGTTTTGCATATTTGTTTAGGCAATGTTTTAGCAATGTTAGCTATGTAATAAGGTGCTATATTTATTTTCTCATGGGGTTGTTAGTGTGTTGTGGGTGGTTCCTATGTGTCTCAAAACAAAAATGCACCAAGCTTAAACTAGTATTAATTTGTTACATATACTGTAAAAATACATTTGATATTTCGTTTCTTGCTTGATTTTGACGCTCTCTAGTTAGTTGCATCATATACTTACAGATTAGCTACATCTTTAGTATGGTAATACATAAGCTTGTGATTTAAGTTAGCATGAGAAGTTTTCATTCAGACTGTTACCTCGGTCACTGTAGTCATCCACAAGTATGATTTCAGTCAGCAGTAGGTCAGGCGAGGTCTCCAGGACACTGTGCACTGTCCGTAGTAGAGTGGACCAGGCCTCATTGTAAAAGGCTATCACTACTGATGTGGTTGGCAGGCTCAGGTAGTCATATTTCAGGTTTTTACATCTGAATAAATAAATCTTGTTAGATAATGCCTTGCTTGCTATATCTCACACTGCATTCTTGTTCAAAGTGGCATTTCACTAATTAAACATGCACAGTGTCTATGTAGGATTATTTAATCATAATACCCAAGAGACAATTACATATTTACATTACTTAATTATTTAAATATAATGACATAGGTAATAAGGGATGCATGCTAAAACATAACACATCACAAAACAAAATCAAATGAATCTGTTTATAAAAGCAAAACTGCACCAAACTGAAAAATGAAAGAAAATTATGACATACAACAAATAAAAGAAAATACGAATTGCAACTTAAATATTCATAAATTAAATGTTCGACCCTAATGGTCTTTATATAATGATGAAAACAATAAATACAACACATAAAAAATGTAAGAAAATAGCCAACAGTAATATTTGACTAATTGCAAATGTTTCTCTAGGTAACTATGACGTTGGCACACCATTTGCATATGGGATGGGCCGTTTGTTTATTGTTTAACTTGATTTTTTTAGTCACTGAGTTCACAAAAGAAATTTTCCATTTCAAAAATGTCAGCATTTGCTTGAAATAACCAAATAAACTAACACATATCCACGGGGTTTCAGACACGTGTATTATTATTACTGTTATTTTAGAGTAAGACTAGTTGTGTGCGCCTCTGTGACATCACCACACTGTACGTTTTTTCATCACTATGCTCCTTTGTAGACGGTCCCTATTTGGGGTTAATCACGCAAAAGCAAAAGACACTGAGATAGGGACTGTTTACAAAACATTTACAACTTCTGTGCTCTGCAATATAATCGGGTGTGTAATAAACCGTCATGTAAAGTTATATCCTGTTCTACGTTCGGACGCTATTCAAATAAACCCATTTAACAACATTATACCCATAACTGGATATCTGACAAAACATTAAACAAACTTCAAACCTCTCTGTGCAACATGGGCACTTACAGTGGATTCCATCTTTCAGGCAGCCTGCGGTGTAATGATATCCTATCACTCACATAAGTGTTTATTTGATGTTTTTTGATGCTTTCCTCCTCCTCTCGCTTCTCTTCTTCAGTCAGGTCCAATTTAACAGCTCTACCCATCTCTCCCAACGCATTTGTGTCTAGAGGAGGCTTCTCGTAAACAGGTTTCTTCAGAAATTCCTCGTCCACATTTTTGTGCTCCTCGACTGGAACTTCTCTTCGACTCGCCAGCCCGACATCGCTGTGTGTGTTTCTATGAAATACTAAATATCCCACTACAAACGCGCCAAGGATGTACAGAACAAACTTGGGCCGAGTCCTTCTGCCACATATTGCCATAATGTGTCTTCAGTCTGTTTGTCATCCAAAATTCAATCTCAAGAAAAGTTCGTAAAAAGTTCACCAGGGTAAGTTTTCAAAGTGCCGGATTTCATTTTAAGGTCGACTGTCGTGAAGGGGAAGCTATCTAGGCAAACCGAGAGTTGGTCATTTATTCTGTGGCAGAAACCAACTGTTGAGCTGAGGTGTGATCGACATGAACGGTAAACTGAGCCGGTTGCAGACGGGGAGGAGTTGAAAGCACATCCGTTAACGCGGACACTTTCGATGTGTTCGACATTAAACGCACGACGCTTTGCTGATCGGATACAATAGTCGGTTGCAACGGGGGAGGAGTTGAAGTGGCGAAAAGTAGATCTGTCTACAGAAACTATATCATAAGTGATCCAGAATTCATATTCACATAAGTTTATGCAAAACAGGAAAGCAACATTTAGCCTAGCTTGCTTTTTAATTCAGATCGGATTCACTGCAGTTAACTCCATATCGATTCTAAATGTGAAAAAAGACGTACAGCGGTGGCCAAAATTATTAGAACGCTAGTATTTTAAAACGATAGCTAAAAATCATTTTAAGTTAGTTGTTTCTATCTTTTTGCTGTAGTGTGTCAGTGGGAGATATCAGTGCATTTCAAGTTGTAATAATCCAGTGAGGTTATAGTTTGCACAAGGAGTCTGACAACAACAGCCAGGGCAGTGCCCCACACAAAACAAACTGAGACTTCAAAAAAACCTACCTCCAAAGGTACGGTACTGTTAAAAGTTTTAAGCAAAATACTGTTAAAAAAATAGATTTTCTTTATCAATTAAATTCTATCAACTAAATTAAATCAACATTTTGTGTAATCGTCCTTTACATTTAAAGCAGATTTTGCCCTGCATAGTTTTCCAGGCAGGATTCTTTAAGCATCTTGCCACAGTTCTTCTGGATTTAGTCTGTCTCATTCCATCTAGACTGGATGATGATCAGATCAGATCTCTGTGTGGAGCACTAGTCAGACTCCTTGTGCAGACACAAATCTCACTGGATTATTACAATTAATGGCAAAATGAATGTTTAGAAATGCAAACTGATATTTCCATCTTACACATTACAGCAAAAAGATACAACTAACCTAAACGTTTTTTTTAGCTAGTGAAAATACATTTTCTAATAATTTTGGTCACAACTGCATGGTATTTGTCCAAATCACAATTTAAAATTGTGTAAATGTGTCGTAATGAAACCATGTGAAACAATCCGTCACTATTGTATTGTGATCAGGTTTAAATATTTAACTGTAACACAACAGTGGGTATTTGTGTACAGTTGTAATAGTTTACAGTCAGTGTCTTTGAAGCCTAAGGCCCGCTTTCACAAACAGGGCTTAGCTTAAGCCAGGACTAGGCATTAGTTAAATTAAGATATTTAAGCAACTTTTACAAAAATGCCTTATAAGAAAATATAATACAGGTGTGCATCTTCACACAGAACAATGACACTGACATATGTCGGAGCAAGATATTTTCATCTGAGACAGCTCAAACATGCAGTTTAGTCTGGGACTTGTCTGTGAAACTGGGGGGAAATGTGTTAAAATTTTGCATCCCTGTGCTGTTTGATGAGTTACATAAACATCCACATAAAGCTATGCAATAACCATTTTACATCAACCTCTAATAGACTGCTTTCACAATCCATAAACTACACCATTAAATCAGATATTTTAATAAACTTGTAAAAAACCTGAAAATATATGAAATTTACATCTGACATCTGACCACAATTAGGTTTCGCTTTTGATTTCGAAGAAAAACAATTTTTTTGTAAATACATTCGCCTAAACATTTGCTGGTTTTGAGCCACAGCCATACAGTGGCACGTCCTGCAGGTCTGAGCAGGGCTGTAGATTGATGTAGAGAGGGATTTGCGTGATCAGATTAGCAGGCTTGTTTGTCAGATAAGGCCAGCAGAACTGGAAGAGGCATAAAGAAAGAAATCCAGGTCAAATCACAGAGAGTCTTAGGGGTCACACACTGTGACAGAGCGCTAATCCAAATCCATTTAGTGCATGTCCGCTATATAAACACTGTTATGCCAAGATATACGAGCCTGTGAAAGTTCACGTACATTGTTAGATGTGGAAATCATTGTTAATATGTGAAATCATGTATCATTAAAATAACAATGACTCGTTCACATTTCACAACCAGTCTAGCTTTATAATAGTTCATCTTGAGCAACACACTTCTTTTTCACTATTTGAAATGTATAGATGGATAGATATTGAACTATATACTATACTGTATGGAATTGTATATCTATATCTGAACTTCAGTTGTGTAGATGTACTCACATGATTCAGTCATATTTGTTCATTCATATAGATATCACTTGTCTCAGTTTTTACCAATTTTGTTTCTTTTTAATAGATTTGCATTAAATTATTAAAGGTTTTATTGAAATAAAACTGAACCCATATAACCACTCACGTGTGGCTAGTGTTATAAATAGTGGAAATCAAATGAGTTAAATTAACCATTTTATTTTTAATTGTTTTTATTAAATGAAGCATGAAACATTTTTGTCTCTAGAGCATAATTTGGGCCTGGATGAGTTTAAATTATGATACAATTATAGATTTTCTATAGTGACCTGAAGTATGTTATCTAAAGAAATAATACTAATACTAAAAAAATAATGTAATAATGATATTTTGAAAGAGCTTCTACAGAATGTCTGTGTTAAATTGGAGTGCTTCGTTAAGATAAGTATCGTCCATATCTGGATACATTCTGCTGAGCCAGAGAAACCGGTTTCTAGCAAGATTGTTTAGTTTAGTTTAGTCTTCAGCATTCTTGTGGATTATTTAAAACCAAATGTAGATATGGGAACTGTGTATGCCAACTGTGGCAAAGTTTAAGTTGATTAAGAAAGCTGTTTTAATTGGGCTGCTCCCTTTAATGTCAAAGTGATCAATAAAAACATTAAAAGGATTAAACAATATGAATTAAGAGACTATCCATTTTATTGGGTTCCTGTGCAGCTTTATTTCAAACAATATAAAACTAATTGCATTTTTATTATGGACTTATGTTAAGTCATCGTCACTAGTTTCTAGAAATAGTGAAGGGATTTAATTCAGAACTTTCTTTAAATTTTGTGATATTGTCCGCATCTATACACTTCTTACCAGCAATTTCCCATAAAAAATATGTAAGACGATCCATGCAGCAAGCAAAATGTATGTTTATCCAAATTAATGCGTTTAATAATTGATTAGGCCGTCAGAGAAGTGAGATGGTAATTTGAGTGCCACAGTTTTTTGATTGAACACTCTTATTGTGAAAGGTCCAAAGTGTGTTGTAATAAACTATGGTACACTGAACACAGTGTTGCACAGTCATTTACCACATACAGTATGAACACACAACTGTGCAAAACAGCTTTTCAATGTCCAATCAGACATCATGATGATACATTGCAATTATTAATATATTATTGATGAGGGTTGTGTAACAGACCCGTTAATAGCAAACTGCCACCTATCTACAGTAAATAAACAGAGCAGCTTTTAAAAGAGGAAATCAAGTTGTTTGGCTAACACTGCATGACCTCAAGGGGAATGTGATGAGTCCTTCATGTCTAATTGCCATCTTACTCATTGCTGTGATATTCCCGGAGGAACAACAGAAATAAACATAATTGGTATCTCTTTAAGGGGATTTATCACGCACCTACTGCCCACAACCCAATAGGGGAAAACCAAGCTTTATTTGTGAAGTTGCATGGCACACCTGGAAACTGTGCTATTAAACATTTGAGCCTGACTTGGCAGAACCTCATGTGATTCCTCGTGATCTAGTTCATATAAGAGGCTCAGATCACAAATGTAAAACTGTACAGAAAACACTTTACCTGATCAAATCTCGACTGAATGTATTCAAAATGGAAATAAAACAATTTAAAAAATCATACAGTATATTTCCCACCACTAGATGCACATCATCAGAGAGTCCAGGGGCCTGTTCCATAAAACAAGTTTACCAAATAAGTCAGGCTTATGGCAGATAGTCTGACTTATTTTAATACAAACTAACTAGCAATAAGTCAGACTAACTGAAATAAGCCTGGTTTATACTCTAATCTTGGTTTATGGAACAGGCCCCTGGACAGGTCACATGGTCAATATAAACAAGAACACAACAATGTACCATTTAGAGCTTTAATTTAATTCATTGAGACAAAAATACTTTTTTTTTTCCACATTCCAAAAATACTTCATTACAGTCGATCAGCAAAACACATGATCACCACAAACTGTGCTTTATCAGTAGTAATTCAAATCTCAGATTCTTTCCCACAATCCCTTTAAACCATTTATTTAACTGACGATTACAAAGAATGAGACCTAGAACAATTCCGTTGCCATTTTAAATGCATTTTAGTGCAAAAATAAGGTGTTACCCATGTTCGGTTATTTACGATATAGCATTTTTACCAAATGCATTGATAATCAATTTTGAACGTGTAAAAGCTGGAAGACCCGTGATAAAAATGATTTGATTTTCAGTTTTTTACTTTGGCCAACATCGTGATAAAGTACAGTCATAAACTGCACCTTTTTGAAAAGTCAGGCAGAAGAGGCACTTTATGGTGAGTCTAGAAACAATTCACTTGTAAAGTGAATCATTCCCAAATGTGTAGTAGAGAAGAACTACTAAAACGGTTTAGGATTTGAAAAATTGGTCCACGATAGCTGTGCATTTTATACCAGCTCTGAAGTATCTACTTCAAATTAAAAGGTACATACATTATTACCAAAAACTACTTGAACACTGCTGTTAGTGTGAGACCTAAAATGCTGGTACAGTTCCATCAACCCCAGTGTGCCAGAATACTCCATGCAGCTTACACGAAATCAGGTGGAAAGACCCTAACTACCCCAGTAATACAAAAACCAGCCTACAATGACGAAAGGAGAATGACAATTAACAATCAAGGCAAACCCACTCACAGCATCCTCAAATCAGTCACTTCTGGTTCAATTAAATAAAATCGCTGTGCAGTAGATCTAAAGATTAGTTACTGCTGAGTCTAAAAAACGATTCACTAAAAGCATATAGTGCATCAATGTAAACAAAAAAAATGCTGCTCCTTGAATTTGCTACAACACGTTATTAATATGCACTTCGAACTTATGATATCACACTGAACGTCTCTAACAAGGAAATGCAAGAATTGGCACTACAAGTATATCCACTTTGGTTTGCAAAGGCACTATATGGAGGAATGAGTCCCATTTGTTTTGCCTGTTCTTCGCTCCTTTTTCGTAAAACACCAAGCCAGAAGTGACGTTCTGTTTGATAATTGCACTTATATCCAAGTTCACATGGGGTTTAAAGTCACTCGAAGCTCCAGCGCTGGTGTTTGTCTCCAGGAGAGCAACTTCTCATCTGGATATCTGCACGGCCGTCATCTGTGCGGTAGGAGGTGATACACATGTTTGAATGAGGGTGATATATGCTGCCGTCCTGAAAAGACACAAATAGAAGATAAGGGGTTTCTGGCATGAAAATGCAGCAACAGAGCAGATCGGATATACAATAACTGTGTTTGTTTCTTATCTCATTTCTGTTTGCTGATGGCACTTCAGTGATAATGTGAGCTGTGGGCGAGCAGACTCACGTCTCTGAACTCCCAGATGATGGCGGGTGGTCTGGCAGCACCGTCTTGAGGACAATGCTTCATCCCTATGTTCGTCATTCCATCCTGAACCTCAGCACACAGCTCAGTCACAGAGTTAAACCGAATCTCCTTTTGAGATGTGTACTCGAAGTACTGAGAGACAGAGAAAGAGAGAGACGTTTAGTTTGAAAAGAATTTGGCACATGTACATTCCTGTTTTTTTGATGCTACTATTTGTTTGCTTACCCACACAGAAATGTTCATTGGCTGTTCTGTGTACACTTTAATATTTTATTTGCAAATTAATTATTCTTATTTTTATTAAAATTAATTTTGTACATTTTAAAAAATATATTATCAATATTTGATCAAAAATACAGTATAATCTTGATATTGTCAATTATTATTATAATTATATAATATATATATATATATATATATATATATATAAATAAATAATTATTAAAATAATTTAATATAAAAATATATTTAAAAAAAAAACTTAAAAAAAGAATAGAGGCCTGTAATTTTCATCATAGGTATACCTCAACTATGAGAGACAAAATAAGAAAATAAAAATCCAGAAAATCACATTGTACGATTTTTAATGAATGAATTGGTAAATTCCTCTGTAAAATAAGTATTTAGGGGCAAAAAAGTATTAAGTTAAAAAAAAAAAAGTAAAAAAGTATTTGCAAATATCTAAGTATTTGCAAATAAGCACGATTTCTGGCTCTCACGGACCTGTAAATTCTTCTTCAAGAGGCTCCTCTGTCCTCCACTCGTTACCTGTATTAATGGCATCTGTTTGAACTCATTATCAGTATAAAACAATCACACTCCAAACTCCACTGTGGTCAAGACCAATGAACTGTCAAAGGACACAAGAAACAAAATTGTAGACCTGCACCTGGCTGGGAAGACTGAATCTGTAAAAGGTAACCAGCTTTGTGTGAAGAAATCAACTGTGGGAGCAATTATTAGAAAATGGAAGACATACAAGACCACTGATAATCTCCCTCGATCTGGGGCTCCACGCAAGAGCTCACCCCGTGGGGTCACAATGATAAGAAGAACTGTGTGCAAAAATCGCAGAACCACACGGGGGGACCTAGTGAATGACCTGCAGAGAGCTGGGACCAGAGTAACAAAGACTACCATCAGTAACACACTGCGCCACCAGCGATCCTGCAGTGCCAGACGTGTCCCCCTGCTTAAACCAGTACATGTCCAGGCCCGTCTGAAGTTTGCTACAATAGAGCAGAGCATTTGGATGATCCAGAAGAGGATTGGGAGAATGGCATATGGTCAGATTAAACCAAAATAGAACTTTTTGGTAAAAACTCAGCATTCTTTCTCCTCCAAACATGACAGGTTGAGTTGCATCCAAAGAACACCATACCTACTGTGAAGCATGGGGGTGGAAACATCATGCTTTGGGGCTGTTTTTCAGCAAAAGGACCTGAACGACTGATCCGTGTAAATGAAAGAATGAATGAGGCCATGTTTCATGAGATTGGAGAGTGGAAACCTCCTTCCATCAGCAAATGCACTGAAATAAAATGTGGCTGGGTCTTTCAGCATAACAATGATCCCAAACACACTGCCCGGGCAACGAAGGAGTGGCTTCGTAAGAAGCATTTCAAGGTCCTGGAGTGGCCTAGCCAGTCTCCAGATCTCAACACCATAGAAAATCTTTGGAGGGCATTGAAAGTCTGTGTTGCCCAGCAATGGCCCCAAAACATAACTGCTTTAGAGGAGTTCTGCATGGTTTGACCTCTGTCATTGCCAACATAGGGTATACAAGTATTTAGATTAAATTTTGTTATTGACCAAATACTTATTTTACACCATAATTTGCAAATTAATTCATTAAAAATCCTACAATGTGATTTTCTGGATTTTCTTTCTCATTTTGTACAGGCCTCTTTCATCTTTTTAAGTGGGAAAGCTTGCACCATTGGCGGCTGACTAAATACTTTTTTGCCCCATTGTACTTGGCTACCCTTTTTTTAATATTAAGCCATTTCAGAGCAAATGCCTAAATATTAAAATACAAAAAGCGGAAATATATTGAAAAAATAAATATATATATATATATATATATAAATATATATATATATACACACACATATATACACACACACACATATATACACTGATATATACACGTTTTTAATTTGATTTTAATGTGTTATTTATGTGTTGTTAATCCTACATATTTTGTATTATTAATTTTCAAATTCACTACCCTTGTTTAAAGCAAGTTAATTTCATTCAATTAAAAGTAATTAGAAAAAAAATATGTTTCATATAATTTCCATATACTGTCCGGCCAGCGCATGTGCAGACACATTTTTTTTTCTGAAGGCGCCAAGACAGGGGCATTGAACGTGTTGCACTCGTTTGAATGCTGCATCCAGCTCTGCATTTTCGGTACACTCAAAAAAAATATTCACCAATACTGTTCAGTTGATATAAAAAAAATATTTTAATTTTAAAAGAACACAAATGATTTTAATTATGCAAGTAAGAAGTGGATTTCCTCTTCCCATCATGCATTGCACAGGGCAGGATAAGGATAGTAAATCTTGAAATAAAATGTTATTT
>JAUYWG010000939.1:0-44123 GCA_034779775.1 Enteromius afrohamiltoni | reverse complement strand
TCACTATCCAAGGAAAGCCCCTGGATGCCAGACCCATTAATTCCTGTACTGACCAACTTACCCTTCAGATTGGGTGTCTACATCAAGAAGACATCAGTTTCTTCGTTCTACCGGATTCCTCTATTGACATCCTTCTAGGACGACCCTGGCTCCTCAAACATAACCCCACTATCAGCTGGCAGTCAGGTGAAATACTACAGTGGAGTTCATATTGTTTTAAACACTGTTAGCCTTCTCTCCCTCAGTCACCCGAGCTCTCATGTTTGTCCACTACCACTGAAAGTCCAGAGACCACCATTCAGATCTGCATTCCACCTGAATACCAGAGTTATGCGGATGTCTTTAGCAAGGAGGCTGCTACTCATCTCCCACCACATCGCAGATGGGATTGCGCAATCGATCTTATACCACAAGCCACCTTACCCAACGGTAAAATCTATCCTCTCTCTCTCCCTGAGCAAGAAGCTATGCGAGAATATAACACCGAAGCACTAGCACAAGGGTTCATAAGACCATCCACGTCACCAGCTGCATCCAGCTTCTTCTTTGTCGCTAAGAAGGATGGAGGTCTTAGGCCATGTATAGATTACCACTCCCTTAACTCACAAACTGTGAAATTCGCTTGCCCGTTACCACTGATTCCCGCAACTCTGGAAGAACTGCGACAGGCAAAGGTCTTCAGCAAACTGGACCTTAGGAGTGCCTATAATTTAATTTGAATTCGTAGTGGAGACGAGTGGAAGACCGCTTTTGTTTCCCCTAGCTTCCACTATGAATATTTGGTTATGGCATAGCCAACTCGCCTTCAGTTTTCCAAAACTTCATGAACGAGATCTTCAGAGACATGCTCCATCAGTTTGTTGTAATTTACATTGACGACATTCTAATCTACTCAAAGGATTATGCTACCCATGTTTCCCATGTGCAACAGGTATTACAACGTCTCCGAGAGTACCAGCTGTTCCTGAAGGGAGAGAAATGCGAATTTCATCTGACCCGCGTCCATTTCCTGGGATACTTCATTACCCCTGAGGGAATAGAAATGGACCCACGAAAGGTAGATGCAGTACAGAACTGGCCGGTACCTACCACTGTCAAGGAGCTGCAACGATTCTTAGGGTTTGCAAATTTTTATTGTTGTTTTATCCGAAACTATAGTCAAATCTCCTCTACATTGACTTCTTTGTTAAAGGGAGCTAAGAAGCAGATATCCTGGAATCCCACAGCACATAAAGCTTTTAGTCACCTTAAGACCGCCTTCTGCACCGCACCTGTTCATCCAAACATCCAAACCCAGACTTGCCTTTCGTGGTCGAAGTGGATGCAGCCATCACTGGAGTCGGAGCCACTCTCTCCCAATGGCACAACAAACCAGCCACTCTACATCCCTGTGCTAATTTCTCCAGAAAACTGTCTGCCTCCGAGCAGAACTACGACGTGGGAAATCGGGAGCTGCTAGCAATAAAACTGGCATTAGAAGAATGGTGCCCAGCATCCCTTCACTCTCATAACTGACCACAAGAATCTCCAGTATCTCTGTGAAGCCCGCCGATTAAATCCGCGCCAAGCTAGATGGGCATTATTCTTCACACGTTTTAATTTTAAGATTGCCTACCGACCAGGGACAAAGAACACGAAAGCCGATGCCCTATCACGACTACATCAGCCTGATCCCATACCAGAAACTCCGGAAACCATCTTACCCCAGGAGGTTTTTCTAGCTCCTATTCAATGGAATCTGAATACACGGTTGCAACATGCCACATTACAAGAGCCCGCACCTCCAGAACTACCAGCAAACAAACGGTACGTACCTCAGGCGCTTCGTAGTGAATTATTGGAATCTGTGCATGCATTAACAGGGTCTGGACATCCAGGAGGCAAACGCACGCTCTCCCTCCTGAGTAACCAGTACTGGTGGCCGGAGATGGCACAGGACACCTATCGGTACGTCAGAGGATGCTCCGTCTGTGCCATGTCGACCGTACCCCGTCGTCTTCCTGAGGGTAAGCTGGTTCCTTTACCCATTACAGAACGTCCCTGGTCGCACATCGCAGTAGATTTTGCCACAGACTTACCCAATTCTGAAGGTTTCACTACCATTCTCATAGTTGTTGACCGCTTTTCAAAGGCATGTTAACCATTACCACTACCTGGTCTACCCACTGCCATGAACACAGCACAACTCCTATTCTCACAAATTTTTATGCACTTTGGCATACCAGAGGATATTGTCTCGGATAGGGGATCTCATTTCACTTCTCAAGTCTGGAGAGAGTTTTTCTGTTTATTGGGTGTGTCAGTAAGTCTTTCCTCAGGCTATCACCCACAGACAAATGGCCAGACGGAGCGAAAAATACAAGAGATTTCCCGATACCTCCGGAATTACTGCCATGACCACCAGGAGACCTGGAACCAGTATCTGCCGTGGGCTGACTATGCGCAAAATTCCCTTAGATAGGACACCACAGGACTAACTCCATTCCAAAGTGTTTTAGGATACCAACCTCCACTGTTTCCCTGGAACGTAGAGCCTTCCTCAGTCCCGGCAGTAGATTACTGGTTTTGTGAGAGCGAAATAGTCTGGGAGTCTGCCCATGTGCACCTCCAACGAGCGATTCGGAGGCACAGGAGGTGGGCGGATGCACGTCGTTCTCCAACTCCCATCTATCAACCTGGAGAACTGGTGTGGCTGTCAATCCGAGATATCCGACTTCGTAACCCCATCCTCGACTCCCGGCGTCGCAACTGGCGACTCCAGTACCTAATAGATTGGGAGGGTTATGGTCCTGAGGAGAGAAGTTGGGTTAGCAGGGACGATATTCTTGACCCATCCTTGACTGCAGAATTCCATCTCACACCTCCTACCTGTGGTCGCCCTCGCCGGGTTCGAGCGTCAGGAGCCGCTCGTGGAGGAGGGGGTAATGTCACACCGTCACTTTCACCTGACTCTGGAACAGCGCACACGGAGAGCACCCAGCCAATTAGCAGATCACACTCACCTGAGTACTAACACCTGATCATCATCAGCCACGCACTATATAAACTTCAACCAACAGAGACTCAGTGGCTGAGCTCAAGGTTAGACGCCGATCTAACTCACCTCCTTCTTCTGGCCTTTGGACTGTTGTTCCTTGGATTTCGCTACTATTATGTTCTGGATGAAGTGACTGGTGGACATTGACACAAAGACTGAGTATCCTTACCTTTTATTTCACTTACCTGTCTGGAGATCTGCTGCACCATATACTTGATACAAAATGATTACCAGTGTTTCTAACCAGCGGAGATATTCTGTTTGATGTGATTCAACTGACCTTCGCCTTTACCGCTGAAGAATGATTTATGTTTCTGCACCATAAATAATCTAATTGAAACCTACTTCCTTGTTTGTATTCCCTGAGCGTGACAGAATTCATGTAGTCTTCTAATGAAGAAAACTAGAAACAATATAGAAAACCGTAATAAAAAAAAAGTAAATGAAAACAGTAATGAATAATATAAATACTTTCAGCAAACATAAAAATACATTAGGCTACTTAAAATAAAGAAGCCATAATAGCGTTGAGCCACATTTTATGTTCGTAAACATTATAATGTTTGTCTGTGGGCGGAGCTTAGCACATAGACCCCCCCCGACCGTTTTACTAATGTTAGATATAAAGTCTGTTAGCTCGCTTCTGTCCAGTCGACTCGTTTGATCTCAATTTATCACAGTTGTCGTCTGTTTTTTTTTTTTTGTTTTTTTTTTGTCTGGCAGTGGCAATAGGTATGTGTTAAAGATTCAAATTGAAGCCTCCATTACATTGGATTCGGGCACCCAACATCACAAGAAGATGATATTTTAAGCTCCTCGTATCATCCCTAATGTGAAAACGTTTTTTCCCCCACTATGAAGACCTTAAGTGCAATGCAAAGATTGTATATGAAAGATTCTTCCTGAAACCGTCAATATACCAACAAAAAACCTTTATTAACCTGTTATTTCTGAAAATTTTGTGGGCCAAGGACACATACAAATCATAAAGCAATTAACTTTAGAAAAAAGTTAAAGCTTTGAGCTTGAAACTATGGAAATTTTCTTGCAGAAAGCAAAGAAAAAATTACTTGAAAATAAGCGATTGGGTCAAGTTAGCAGACTTTTTTTTTTTTTTTCGCCTAAAATCAATGGAGGGCATTTTCCTTCGAGTGTTCAAAACTTCTTGAGCAGACAAATCAACATTAGTGCATTGTAGTACAATAGCGTGACCTTATCAATCACTGCGAATCATCAGTCACCCTCAAACACATCTCAGACTAAACGCTGAACCAAGTTCAGCAGAGTCATAATAGGCTGGTGTCTGAGACAAGGCCAGACTCAAATGTCTTTCAATCCTTTGGGACTACTCTGCTTATCTTATCAAAGCAGGCAAAAGGAGCAAACTCAGTGTAAGAGATAATGAAAAAGCTAAGGAGAAAGACACAGACATACCAGGAACAACAAAACAAGGGATGACCACCCATGGATTCATTGGGAGTCTTACTTAATTACTTCCTTAATCGATCGTACTCGTTGCTGCTTGGTCAGTAGAGACGGCTGGTACGTGGCCATCTATTGACCCGCATGTTGATTGTGCATTTGCTTTGCTGTACACAACGAATTGGCTTGAAACATGGCTTAAAAGAGAAGCTGGGGGAAAAACACAGCCCCATGTAAACTCCATAATACAGCGAGTTTTAAGAGTTGCTCACTTGAAGGTCTGAAAATTCTGTGAAATACAGCAAAAGTGTTACAAAATAATATCTACCAATATATCTGATTATAGTTAACACCCACCAAGTGTTCTACCATCAAGATGCTATAGGTGACACTATCAAGACCTAAAAGGTTTGTAGTTTCTTTTAATATCAATGATGCATTTAAGACCAGTATTTTTATTAATTTAATTTTTTTGTAAATTTAACAAAAATAAATTGGTAGATTTTGAAACAACAATGCATAGTGTGTCAGAGAAAACCAATGATTACGCTTGCCCCGCATAAACACAGATGTAAAAAAAAATCCCTATTGTGATGTATATCCAAGTGAAATAGCTCCTCAAAAAAAAATAGACATTTTAGATGGGAATTGATTTTATCAGTCGGGAACTGATTGGATCATTGTTCTTTGCTAATTGCTGTAATATGATTTGATTTCATGACGACTTTAATGTCGATCTCTTCCAAAACACATAAGCATACCAACTCAAAAAGAGTGTTTCAAGAAACAGCACACAAGTTTAACATCATTCATACAGATGCAGTCATCATTAAAAAACTCTTCATTTAAAGTATGTTGTATACAAGTGTCAACATTGCCCACTAGTCTCTGAAAAGCTATAAAAAAACACTTTACAGTTCTTTACAGCCTCGGAAACACCAATCTAAACAGTTCTATATCTCTCTGCTCTCTCCAAAATCTTCAATATCAAGTCTTTGAAAGCGCATTTATTCTTGGCCTTGCCATCTTATGCACTGACACTTGTGACCGTGGAAAAATTATATGCCATTGCACTGCATCATCATCCACTTTGAGTAAGTTTTTTGCAAAACTGCCTGTCATCTCATACTGAATAAACTGAGCAACCTGACAAAGACTGAATTAGATTTTGGTTTCTTTTCTTATCCTTTTTTATCCTTATCTTATTTGCTTTTACAAACATGGTCTATTCCTTCACCTCTCCTTTTACTCACCTTTTTAATCCATCTTTGTAATTCAATTTTTAATGTCTCGCTATATATTTCTTTTTCACCGTCTCCTTTCTTCATCCTTTGCTCCACGCTCTAAATCAGTTTTTAAGTCGTGACACTGCACAATATTGCCAGCGATTTGCCTGGCAGATGCCTTTATCCAAGGCCTCTGTTTCCACAATCACATTAACCATTAGTACAGCTGGGGAGGCACTGGAGCGAATCAGGTTAAGTAGCTGCTCAAGGGTACAAACAGTAGAGGCCCACCTGGAGTTCAGGCCTGCCTGACTCACTTAAAAGTACACATACTCACACACTTGTTCATCTACGTGTTTAGATATGCACACTCATGCACGCAGACGTTTGCTAATTCATATCAGAATGCCTGGGTGAGAAAGTACTTAGACAGTAGAAAGAGAGAGAAAAAGCGGACTGAATGGAATGTAGCAGGTGAGGTGGCACTGTCAGTTCAGTTTATTACACTTATGTAACCCTGAACATGATAGAGTGAAGAAGATAAAGAAAAACCCCTTTGTCTATAGCCTTCCAGCTGCACCGAATAGCTGTATTAGTTTCTTCTAAAAAGCATCCTTCAAAGGCCAACACAAAATTCAGCAGCATGGAAAATAGAGGAAAATTCAGGACCACGGACAGCTCTCTAAACTAGCTCAGTGCAGATGAACTGAATGAATGCTGTAGTAATACACACTTGCTGTCTGGCTGCCTGTTTAGGCTGCACAATTCACAGATTAAGAACTCAACATACAGTTTCTATAAAAAATAGTGGAAATGTAATTGATTAAAATGAAATTTAGGACAGCATCCACACGTATCCTTCTTACAAAAACCCCAAAATGACCACATTACATTTTTTTTAATTTTTAAAACACTAGGCATAACAGACTGACACTGTAAATAGTGACAAAGGAAAACTGGGCATCATCCACTACATGACTGAGGATCATACACTACCAGACTTTAAGGTTGTTCCGATCACAACAAACTCATGCTGAAACATGTGCTTTATTTCTAGAAGATGCATGACAAATGAAAACAAATGGGTTCTAAAAGATCAAACATGTTTAAAAACCTCCAACTGGATGGAATCAAAGTCTGAAGCTAAAAAATCTGTCTGTGACATCATACATTACCCGATATTCTGTGGAATTTGTCAGCTTTAATCTGCAGACTGGCTCTGACTTTCCTCAACTAGCTCAACTTGTGCAGACTGTAAAATCGGGTCAAAAATTGCATACAAGGCTTAAAGGGGTCATACGACGGTACACCCACTTTTTCAAGCAGTTTGGACTGAAATGTGTGCTGGGAGTGTGTGTACACAACCATCCTACAATGATAAAGATCCACAAGGATTTTTAGCAAATTAAAAGAAGAATAAGTTGCCCCTTCTGAAATCAAGCCATTCTCAAATGCATGTCGGTGTGACGTCACACAGACAGAGGCCACTCCCACAATATTTGATTGACAGCGGCGGGTCACACAGACTGAACTGGTGTCTTACCTCAGACCGGCCCTGAGTGAGCCGTCATCCACGTCGAGACGCAGAGACAAGCAGGACTCCTAAGCGTTTGAGGTGTTTTGTTGTTGAATGTATTAATGAACAGAGCAGTAGTTATTTACCCCCAACATCTGAGTGACTGAAGACACAGAGAAGTAACGTTACGTTTGGTTCTGAAGGGAAACGCGCCCTTGATCAACCAAAATGTGTTTACGTTCACGCGAGTCATTCTTGATCCAGCCTCACCTACAGAAGCAGTGAGTATAATGTCTTTTAATGAATCTTTGCAAATCGGAGTCAGCGGAGCTCGTGAAGTACACAGAACAGAGTGATCTCCAAAGAGCTGTTTTTGACAGGGTAAAATCTTTTTACACTATATTTGAGAAATTTTAAGCAATCTGTGTTACAAACTTTCCATTAAGATCCTAAAGAATCATATTAGCTTGTGGAAAATTGCTTTTGTATGACCCCTTTAAGTGATGACAGAACATTTGGGTCAACTAATAATTAGGCAGTAACTGATACTGATAACAATAATGATTTATTTTTGTTTACACATATATTTTTATTACAACAATAAAGGAACAGTTCACAAAAATAGAAAGAAAAGAAAAATGTAATGCTACATTTATCCATTTTTATTATTATTATTATTATTATTATTATTATTATTGAGTCAGCCACTTGATTGATTGACAGAACAATGGACCAGTCAGAACAGAGTTTAGAGGTGGCTTCTAAATAGCTCCAATACATGTTCATAATTTCAGTCCCTTATCAAAATTCACCATGAAATCAGAAAGTACCAAGAGTATTTCCTAACTTTTGGTGGACACTGTTTGTGCCATTATAAGAAATGTCTTTGCATTATGTGTACAAACATAAACAGGCTTGCTAACCAGCAACTATCCAAATAAACTGCTGTTTAAGCAACATCTCCACTGACTGAAACTCATTTTTGATTTAGATTTTTGCATTCGAGTCTGTTGCATATACAAACTTCAGATTGTAACAATAAATATATCATTGCTTTAATAAGACAACGCAAATAAAATTTGTGACCATGATTGAAACGTTCAGATAAATGGTGTGACAGCAGACGGGGAGAATATGGGAGGAAGAATGAATTAGTTGACATAGAAAACGAGATGGATGAGGGACGGGTAACGGAGGGGGAGGAGAACAGAGAACAGAACGCACCCTTCTCCGTTTGATCTTGGGTGCCCCGTGAATAAAAACCTTGGGAAAAGCAATTAAACACCAAACAAGGATACATGACTGCAGCTAGTCACATTGATGATAATGGATTATCTGGATAATCAATGTGCCCATAGCAGGGCTACTCATGAATTAATCACAACCAACACGTGAAAGCAAACAGAAACAGTCTAGTTTTACTAATGTCTCCCGCTGCCTAGCAACGTCTCAGCCACAATGTGCGCATCAGCACATCGCCATCACTCAAAACCCCAGCCAAATGTATCTGATTACAGAAGACACATAAAAGACATGTAAACATGCATGACAGATATAATGCTGAGGCATATAAAAGACAGCTCACTTCTTAGATACAATAAATGCAATACCATTAAAAGGGTCCATCTTAGAACGGACGTTCTCAAAGAAAAACTTTGCTTTTGGGACAAAGAAGACAATAAAATCTTGAGATACAAAGATATGGCGAGTGAAACAGCATAATACTGAATGAAAAATGGACTCTGGAGGGAGAAAAAAGAACGTGATTGACAACAGAGGCAATTGACATGGCATAGTATGCACAGACAAGTGCAAGGATGGTAGATACAGAGAGTTATAGAAGTGATAGTTCTCCCTCTCTCTCATCCCCTTTCCTGCTGTCACCACAGCAACATGCCTGGAGGGGACACAAGAGAGGCAGCATCCCTGACAAAAACAACAGAGAACGGGAGCAGGGATTGAAAGAGGGAGAACACAGGAAAAAAAGAAAGAAAGCAAGAAAGGCAGAGCGGGGAAGAGTGATGCTGGGAATGACAATAGGCCAACATACAAGACGAGAGAAAGTGGATAGACCAATTAGTCATACACCATTGGTTCATTTTCGAATGTATAAACCTGGAAGTTTAAAAACACTGAATGATGTGCATAGAAATTCAATTATTGGATCATGGCAATAACCTTTGGTACAGTTTTAGTAAAAGTAGGCCTTTGCATAAACATCACCTAGTCAGTAAAAGACTTTAGACTATTTCAAAAAGTTATTTTTTTTACTTTTGCATTTATTTATTTAATGTTTTTGGTTAATCTCGTATACTCACCTAGTGGTAAAAATAGTACTGTGAAATATTATTGTCATTTAAAAGAACTGTTTTCTATTTCAGTACAATTTAAAATGCTATTTATTCTTGTGAAATCATACCGTTATGCTGATTTGGTGCTAAAAAATATTGTTGTTTATTATTGGTGCTCAATTAATATTAATGCCTTTTTAAGGTATTTTTTTAAACAATTTTGCTGCGTAATATTTTTGCATCTTTTATTAAAAAATGTAAATCTGTCTTAGCATTATAAAAGTCTTTACAATTACTTTTATCTTGTTGAATTACAGTATTGATTACAATTTTTTTATTCACCCTAAAGTTTTTTGAAGGATCATGTGACACTGACAACTGGAGTAATAATGCTAAAAACTGCGCTTTGCAGTAACAGGAATTCATTATATTTTTAAAATATATTTAAATAGAAAATAATCAAATCAGCCTAAAATTGTTAATTATTCCATAAAAACTTAATTATTCATTTTTTGACCAGTAGTGTGGGTGCATAACAATTCGCGTACGTATCCAATAGTATTTGCCTTTTTTATGCAATATTGAAGGTTACACTGAACATTCCAACAATAAGAGGTATACTTTACTTTATATACTTTAAAGATGAAATGTTACCTACTTGTGTGGAATGTTGGACACTTCATGCACTCAACGGTCACATTTAGCGGAGGTGGATGGGCTCCTTTGCTGAAGGAAGAAAGAAAGCAGAAGGGCTTTTTACATATTTGTTGTATTTTTCACATTGCATACTGTCTATGCTTAACCAAGAGTTAACAATTAATGCTGGGTATTCATAACCCGATGCTTCACACATTTATTTATGTATCAACAATCATGATTGGATTAATACAGTGTGCAAAGTACACTCCCAGGTTAAGGTATCTTTCAAACATTAAATCTGAACGCACAGCTATGCCTTTGTGTAAAACCATACATATAAAGACTTGATTACACCTCTTCTATGAAAAATTCAGCGGCCACATGTGTCCATGAATATTATAGGATTGGAGGCAACTGATCTATTCAGAGACTTTGAATAAACTGTATCAAGGTAACCCCCCAAAATTGTAGCTGATTAAACTCTTTTGTGTCTTTTTAAATTGTGTTTATTTTAAATAAAGCTGTTTTGTGTGTTTTATCATACGTTAACAAACAAATGTGTGTTTGTTAAGTTATGTGTTGTCTGCTATGAGTCCAAGAAAGTCTTCCCTAACTGGGACAATATTGCATAACTAAAGAAATTACATGTCATTTTGATGTTTTCTTGTGTGGGAAAAAAAAAAAAAAAATGTTTCAGTGGTGTAACTGTCCAGAGATTACAAATAGGAGGGAAAGAGCAGGGATCTGGTTTTCTTTTAAAATATTAATAATATTTGAAAATGTGTGATGTAACCAAGTCAAGTATTTGTAGAAAATGATAAATAATGCATTAAACTATAATGGATACAAATATATAATATTCTAAGAAATTGCCACTTTCATATTTTTATTTTTATTTTTATTTGTCACTGACCCCATACATCAAAACCACACAATTTCTTGAAATTGTGAATAGAAATAGAATAGAAAAGCTCAAAAAGGGCAACAGTAATCCAGAAAATAGCTCTACTAAACAGTGAAATAAACCAGAATTGTTTAGGTTTATTAAATATACATGTCTTATTAGGTGAGTGGGCGGTGGGGGCGTGGCCACTCCTTAGGCAGCCGCAAGCTGTCAATCATATACTGTGGCGGGAGCAGAAAACGAGTGTCAGTGAGTACGCCTGTGATTGCCTTACTTTTCCTATTACTGTTTGACATCCTGTGTGCGTTTGAACTAAACGCGTAGAGGATCTCACTAAAGCTCACAGAAGTTCACTGACCGCAATATATGGCAGTGTAAGTTGACAAAATCGTCTTTTTACACTTATTAAGTGGGTTATTTTTTCTCTCTCTCTCTCCAGTCGACCCCAGTCACCTAACCAAAGAGACACCTGCCGCTGACGACGCAGGGGGACTCTCTCTTTTTTGTAATCTCGATCGTCCATCGACAGTTTGTCCAACCGTTTTCTTCTGTTGAGGAGGATTTTGTCTCGAACAGGAATTATTCAGTAACTTGTTTCAGTACATTCCAACAGACCTGCTCAGGATGCCTTGGATGAGCATCTCTCTGCCATGGAGTTGCATTCGGGAAAGCGCGAAGCTCTGTGACTGAACAAACTAGCCGTACTGCGGCACGGCTTCGCGAAATAAACGCTTTGCGACTGTCTGACCACTTGCTGAGTCGCAGAAATGTGGTAAAAACCGCTGGTTTTGTGTGGGACTGGGGGACTTAGACTCGAAGAAAGCGAAGAGACCGCAGCAGGTGCACGTGAACGCAGGAATATTATAATGGCTCTCGCGGCGGTTTCCCTCTACCTCCTCGCGCTCGCCTGGACGAACTTGCGCCCGGTTCACGGGAACAACCGTCACGCCGTTTATTGGAACAGCTCAAACATCCAGTAAGTGGGTTCAAGTTTTCTACAGCGGGTATGGGAAGATTTAGCTCCCGCGCGACGATAAACGCGTGGAGAACGAGGGAGAAAAGACTGGCAAATCTTGCGGGATAACATGTCCGGGTTATACTTCACTAGAAAATCACAAGAAAAAAAACTATTATTTGTTTTTGTTTATATTTTTTAATTTAAAGCTGTAGACGCACATTTAGAATTTAGAACATAACATAATTGTTCTAGATTCTAAAGCGATTGGTTTTCATACCATTCTTTTTCAAAATGAAAATGCATATTTTGAATGAAACAAATTGCTCGTTTATGCTAATTTGGGGTGATGCATAACCCGAGCACGTTCTTGACAGGTTGCATGTGATTCACCTGAGAGTTTTGATTTAAGTGACAATTGTCTGGTCACGTGCTGCACATTTCGACCGCTGAGGAAGAAGTTGATGAAGTGCCTCCTGATTGAGACATGTTTGCTTCAGCCTCCAGATTGATTTATTTCTTTTACTGTCACAGGACTTGATTGTGTGCTGACAGGTGATAATTCACATTACCTGACAGCCGAGACTGGATAGCTTAATAATCTATGAGGAAAATCAGTGTGCTTTTCTTCACTTTTTATATATATATATATATATATATATCGCCATAGATCTGGTTTCCTCCTCCTCTGCTGCCCTGTTCTCTTGTCTAGAAGGGCTTCTATACTGTAGCTTTCTTCAGTTTAATTTCTTTTGTCTGTAATTACATGAACTGTAGTGGTGATGAATGAGAAGTCTTGTGCCTTTAGTGTTATTATCTTAAGATTAATCACATTTATCTCTCCTCTGATAAAAGGGAGGGCGAGCAGCTCCTCCCTCCCTCCCTCCCCCATGTCTATTTGTATTCATCTCATCCACTTATCTCCTGGCTATATTCTGCTTACCCGTTCTCCTCTCGTTTCTGTATCACTTTCAGTGGTTCTTTTTGTTGTATTTCCCCTCTTTCATCTTGCTATTGATATGCATCACTATATGTGATGGAAAGGGTATGGAAATATTACTCAAATTCAAACTGAGGGTCAGAGTATATGGCATGAATGTCAGCGAGCATTGCACTCCGAACATGGCTTTAGCATTACGCAAAAGCCTCTGGAGCAAGCTATAGGCCCAACAAGCACCAGCTGCAGCAGCAATTAAATGTGTAAGAGAGTTGTGTGTATGTGTGTGTGTGTTTGTGTGTTGAAAAGATGAGAAGAGAGCCTCATTAATACCCAGGTCCTCATTATCTTAACCACAGCATCTTCAAAGTGCACAGCAGTCACACGTTTCCCTGCATGTCACGTTCTGTTGATACTGTTATCTATTACCTTTAATTATCTTTTGTGTTTGAACGCAAGTTTTGGGTAGATGTCTACAGATGTCTCCTTATCTGCATTTATGTAGCAAGATAAAAAAAAGTAGGCTGTATGGAATAATTCATTCATTTTGTTACATTGCTGATGATTATGAATTGAAATGTGAAGTGGAGCAGAGGTCGTGCATGTATATAAGGTATGAAATAATATAAAATAGCTATATATATATATATATATATATATATATATATAAAATCAGATATATGTCAGGCTTCTTGTGACAAAATCACAGGGAAAGAGTGAGACATGAGGCTTGACTCCTTTTGGGTTGCCAGGTCTTGCAAGTACAAGCCTATAATAAACCCAAGTAAATTCAAATGGAAATAAGACCAAAACACTGACTTTAACAACTCCATGAACTGGATTGCTTTAAAAGGCAAGGCCAAAGACAATTTAAATATGTACATTTGAAGATGCAAAAGACATACTGTACAAACCTATACAAAAAAAAGTGTAGATGGTGATTTTGTTAAAATCGTTTAATGCACGTGATACACGGAACAGTATTTTAGGGGAGTGACTCCTTCATTGACTTAAATGCCGTTTTCACTCCTGAAACTTCACAATGTGTTTGTAGCCTTCGAGTCTTGTCAGGTGCACTTAAAAAAAGGAAAAAAAAGTAATATTTATGTGAAATACTGGTGTTTTTTGCTGTTATTGTTGTGTATGCATGTTTCTAAGAGTTGTGCTTGTTCAGAACTCAGTGTCAGGGTGTTTGTACCTGCATGTCTCTGTTAGTACAGAGTCTATTTCTACTCCCACACTGGGAGAAGATCTGTAAAATAATGCGTAAACTGACCCAGATTGCAGGTAGCCGAGGAACTCTCTGAGGCCTTACGGCATGAATACTGATCCCAGATCAGTCCTGAGAGGCTTAAAGCTTCGGGCCACACACTACTCAGAAGCGCATGCAGGCATGGTACAAACTAGAGCAACAATCTCCCAACCAACCGGTTCCCATGAGCCCCTCAAGGGCATGAGAGTGTTTATGGCCCAATGGGTTGTCACAGTTCTAGGTGAGACCCTCCTTTTGCTCTATCCGGGAGCCTAACGCGTGGTCCAGCTGAGGTAGATGAGTTAGCGGTGGGGTGCTTTATGTGGGCTAACGTAACCGGGCACATTCTCACGCTGCATCCCGATTCTCACATCGCTGAGACAGATAAAAGCACACAGGCTGATAAAAGCGCTTTCATGGATGCTGCGAGAAAACCTTGCTCACAGAGTCTGTTTGAAATTTTGCTGTAAAGTCAAGTGAATAGAAGATCATCAATCATATGAGATGATGTGTCTGGGGAAAATGCCAAATCTGAAGAAGCCAGAAAGAATGCGACTCCTGAAATTCGCATGGAGTGCTTGAGATATGTATAAACAACCCAAACTAACACGTATGAGTTGATTCGGATGGCGAGGATGAGTCAGTAGCACACGGCTGGGCTTTGATTGCATCTGCACGGCCCCATTAGGAAGCAACGCTCTCAGCTTCTGCTGGCACTGGCACTGCAACCCAAGCTCATTACAGCTGTCCCAGCTAATGGAACACACACTCACACACAAAGTCATTTAGTTGCGTTCTGTCCAACGCACACGCAAAGTCCCTTGCAAACAAGTATGCATACTAATGTACTTTATGCGGATCAACTGACTTGTAAGCAGAATGAGAAGAACATTCATGCACACGTGTGACAGGAAAAATCTAACCTTTTTACACTCGCGAACACACACACACATCATTGCTGCTCCTAGATTCTCTGCTAATTAGCGAAGTTTGATGTGGAACATGTGTAGCTGAGCAAGGTGGCCGTAGGGTACATTTCCTGTGGCGCGTTATGGCCTCTTACACCCGCACCAGGTTGGTGTCATGGCCCAGTATCAGAGCAGGGCCCTTTAATTGGCCAGCCTCTGTCAACATGATGATAACAAAAGAGAGCCCTGCTCTCAGAGCTCTGGGCCACAGTGAGGGCTTACGTAAGGGGAGATTTACCTTAGAAGAAAGACTAAATGAATTTGTAAATGTACTGTGAAAGAGTGAACATGGAGTCTAAAACACATTGCAACCTTTAAGAGCTTGGGCAAATGAATTTGAAACTTGCTTGTAGTGAATTTATACTCGGCTTGTGGTGTGTTGCTAAATTGAGCTTTTGTTCCTGTAATTGTTTACCCCTGAAGTAGCTGTGAGACTCGATGACTTGATTGTTTCAGCCAAAACAGCTATTGCCCCTTAATACTAAAGGTCCAAGGAAAGCAAAGTCAAATTATTTTCTGACACAAATTCTTAAATTTAATGTATTTAATGAATGCCCTGAAAATCTGAATACTTAAAGTGCCCCTATTTTTAAGGCTCCTAAAATTGTTTTGGGAGGTGAAAAAACAAAATACGAGTTTATCACCTTATTTTCTATCGATTCTCAATCAATTTGTTGTCCCAATGTGCACACTATCCATCCTATATTCTATGTGATTTTAATAAATTGAATACTTTTTAGGGCAAATAGGGTGGACAGTATGCACATTAGAGTAGGCTCCTTTCAGTGAGCCTACTCTGCTCTGATTGGTCAGATAGCCCAGTCTGTAGTGATTGTTGAAGTTGTTGTGTTTTATTGTACTGCCAGATTTTAAACTCTAAAATACTGTGCTTAAAACTACAGTTTGTAAGTTTTGCATCTGTCGCCATCACTTTTTGAACCCTCCTATAGCAGTTATGTGCACAGTTATTATTTTTACGTGGGTTAAGCGACACCGGCATGACTCCTCAGCATTTGTTTTAAAGAGAATATGTTGCTGTTAGTCACCACACTGGTGTGGATCCTGTACTTCAGAATCACAGATTCTACATCTTGGATGTATAACCCAAATAAGAAATTTCACCGGAAAATATTAACTGAACAATTCAAATTATTATTATAACAATTTGAGAACAAAGTATAAATGGTAACAACGTCAACATAGTGTGAATATGTGTTTTTAGCGTGTATTAGCGTTACCTGTAGACTACTGGTGACTCTCCAGTTGTCGCTGGTGATTGTCTCTTGGACCTTTCTGAATTACAAACAGTCATCAAAATTATGTTTAATTACGCCAGCATCTGCAAGAAAAGGCTATAAATGATCCACTACCTACAGGATCCTCACATGCGATACAGCTTGCTAGCCGGGACTCCTTCATTATGTTTACAGACGTCATGTAATGATGCAAGACAAATGGCGACAAGCTTGTATTTGGTTGTACCTTGTAACTATTACTTCTGTTACTGCCTTAAAATGAATCGCTTTTTTTGTATTTCGCATTTGTAAGTTGCTTTGGATGGAAGCATCTGCTAAATCAGTGGTTTTGCCTATTTTGTATGTCTACCTTATCTGATAGGCCAAGTTCAGATTCTGTGGCTCACTGCTAACAAGCTGATTATTTAAATCAGTTGTGTAAATATAATAAATACAAAATGTGGTGCTGGGAGTACCCATAACTGTTGCGTAGCACTAAATAAATGTGCTAATGTCATTTTTAAAATTATTATTATTATTCACTTGAAAATGATTGACACAAACATTTTGAGGTAGTTAACTTGGACGTGTTAAAATACGCCCACTCTACTGGCAACAGCTACAATGTTCTCTTGTTTTTCTGTAATGGTGGAATGATTCCAGACATAAAGCTTTAATTCATTTTCTTTTTTTAAAGCATAAAATCAAATTATAGAGGTGACACTGCGATGATGCTACCATTATGGATTGTTTTTTTTTTTTTCCGTTTTTGTATTAGACCAGACCAAATGTATGCTTTTCTACTAGATGAAACAGGACTAGGGGGTGGGAAAGACTAGGAAAGTTTTTATATTTAGTGCACAATCTTCTGTGCTACAGAGCAAATTATCATCTTGACAAATGGCTTTCCTGGGAAATGGAGGCATTGGGTGGAGTGATCAATGACCAGCCGAGCAGGAGGCTTCCTCCTGCAGCTCATTACAGTCACATATATCCTATTAATGAAAAAAACAGACAAAACTCACACAGAAAAACAAGGTCACATGCAGAGTACAGTTGCTGACAACTACAAATGTCTGCTTTGGTAACCAATGCATATGAGCATTTGTGTTATTCTAACTGTTTTTTGAATAATTTGAATGCTAAACATTATTCTAAGATGTCAGTTTTGTTACATGCTTTCCTTTGTAGTACCTTTAGACACAGGTCAAGAATGCATTCAGTGTAGTTCAGGGAAGAGTGCAAAAATGATTTTAGGGATGTTTATTTTGGTCATTTTGACCGCTTGAGTTCCGGACAGATAAACCAGCTGCAGTGGGATGTCGGGCAAAAGAGTTTCTGCCAGAGCTATTTTTATATTGTTGGTCAATGTAGATTTGCATCAGATACACACTTAGTTTATAACAGCAGGTGTATAGCATGGTGTATTGCATATTGAAGACACTGTGTTGAGTTAAAATGGTTCAATTTTAAAAGCATGTCTCAAGACCCCCGCATGCCTTCCGTTTCATCAGTTTTACTTCATTAACTATTTAGTGGTTGTAACATGTCTCTCCAAATTGAGTCTTTAGTGCTGCGACTGTCCCAGTTTGAAAGTTACCATGTAGAGTGTCAATGTACCGTAGCTGGCCACACAAAATACCACCATAATCAATCACAAAATTAAGCAAGTTGTGAAAATGTATTTTCATGGTTGTATAGTCATTTTTGATTTTATTAAATGCTTGCTTGTTTAATACTTCGAATGGCTGCTTTGTATGATGTAACTTGGATTTAACATATGTAATGTAAAAAAAAAGCATGTATGTGTAGTCTTATGCCCTTAAATGTCTTACTTGGATGTAAAAAAAAATGTAATGAATTCAATTCCTGGCTCCCCAAGTCAGTCCTCATGCCAAGGGACTTAATTTGTGAAGGTAGATAAAATCTATTTCAGTCTTTTGAGCAATTTTTTTTTTTTTTTGCCCGAGAACAAGAAGGAAGTCAGTTATTGATGGAACGGAACAAGGAATAAAAATATTACTGGAGCAAGGAATTATTCAAAAGGTGTTGAAAGAAAGCGAGACTGGCAAATTAATTAACACAGAGAACAACAGTGCAACAATGAAGATTAGAAAATTAATTGGAAATGGGGCTATGGAAGGGGAAGTTTCGAATTGTTTTTCCCCTGGAAAAAAAGGTTAAATTGAGGATGGTTATTGAACCACATGGTTTAAGTCATGAGGATTGATGCGATGAGGCAAGCCAACATGTGCTGTGTTAGTCTGTCACTGTTATTCGCCGGCTACGCTCTCAAGGAAAGAAAAAGACAAGTGGATTTTGCCAGCTGATTACATGCAAGGCTGTCCATCTGGCTTGGCATGATGGCAAAGTCTCTGTGATTCTGCATATCAAATGCACCTTATTCCAGCATTCAGTATTCAGTCATTCATTGCCAGTCAATTACTACGGATACAGAGGAAGTAGGAAATGCTTGTTTTTAAAAAGATTTGTACGTGTCCAAAAGAGGTTTTCTCTTGCTCACTATCGAAATTCCTAAAAAGCCCAACACTAACACTAATCAATGCGCGATGTACTTGAGCAAAGCTTTAATGAGCTAGAAGCATGATAACCTGTTTTCCCATTGCCCCCAACAAGGCTGGATCATTCCTGTAGAAATGACACATCTGTGCTTAACATCCCCCTGGTCTTGTGCCTGCTGCATGCATAAAGAGAAAGACTGCCTCTGCTGTCTGAAAGAGCGTACGCAGAGCGCTTCGGTGGATGTATCTGTCCGACCTGTTCCTTCTCTTTATTTTCAGCATGGAGGATGACAGTCCGTAAGGACCTGGGTGAATTCCCTGCCTCGGTGTGACTCATGCCTAGAGCCTTTGCCAAGTAAAACCAATGGCTCACTGCGTAATTTCTTGGCATTCCCTTGAGAAAGTCAGATTGAGGAAAGGGAAGGTGATCGATCCGGACTGAATGCAGGAACGGCCTCTAGCCTCCAAATAAATATATAACCATTAAACACGAGGCCTTTGGTGCCTGAAGAACGGTCGATTCCAGGCCTTGTGATAATCAATGCGCAAATTCATTTTTGCTTGAATGTGACACAGTGTGAGAAATACCAATTAGAATCGAGAGCTGAGTGGGAAGAGAGTAGGAATTGATTTGAATTTGAGTGGAGAGGGTGTAAAGCTTGGCTCTCTCAGACCTTCTACCCTGAGGTCACCCCCTTCAGACACCTTGGAACAGAAAGTGAGAATGCATGGGAGATGGAAAACTGGAAATGGTGGCCCAATAGAAGTTATCGAAGGAGTGAAAGCATTGAAAATATTGGGTTTTTGCTCCCAGTGTTTGCCAAGTCAAGCATCGCTATTACTGTTAGTCATACTTTAAGTTAAGGTCTTGAGGAAACCTCTAAACCTTAGTATTAAACAGTAAATTCAGTGTGTCGCTGTTTGTGCTATGAACATGAATGATATTTCAAACAATGCAGTTTGAGAAGTGTGCTGTTACTTTGCTAAGTGATTTGACAAATTTAGTAAGTGGATGCACTGTTAAAAAAACATTTCAGCTTATTCTTATGCTGCCCTAAATATAAACAGCTTAGTCATTTCAACTTAAATTACATTAAACTGACACAAAAACAAGGTCAATTTGACATTTAAAGCATATAAAAGTCTAAATGTATACTTATTTGATAAGTTATCATGGCATTGATTTGATCATTTTTGTACGTGTGCTGAAGTTTGACTGGACTCTTACATGTTGAGTGTTTGGGGAAAAAACTGAAGGTCAGCAGAAGGTCTGGGAACATTGACCGCTATAAATGGCCAAGGCCCACCCAGGAGGTAATTTGACTGACAAATAAAGCAACCAATCACAAATTAAAAAATCATAAATTGTGTCCAATTTTTTGTGCCGTATATATTAGAATTTCAACCAACGGTTTGTGGGCATGACATCTGAGGCTGAGACCGATCTTCAGATGGTGCCTGTGGATGTATGTAACACTGAAATGGACTGTTTGCATTGGCCTCACAGCACTTCAAGTGCTTCTGTCGGGTAGTTGTACAAGTCCATTTAATATAATCATTGTTTCTTTTCAATTCATGTTGCTATAAACACAGATAAAAGCCTGCTTAAAAGCCTTAGTTTGTTTAGGCTCATATACAGTGTATATGTGTATATATATATATATATGAGCTCGTAGCCAGTATTTGATGTATGTAATAGTTGCTGCATTTATGCTGAGATCAATGCAATACTTGTGTACTTCAGGGACCAAAAATTGATTACCAAATAAACACAAGCTCTGACTTACATTCTTAGCTGGACAACTGAGAGGATCTCCAGGCTCTCTCTTTATTGAAGTATTAAGGAAACTCCAAGAAACATTCCTTAACCGACCCCATGTTAAGTTATGCACAACAAGGAGCCATACTGGGCGTGGACTCACCTCGCTGCAACAAGCCGATTGGAAGGTAATTTCCAAGACAGAACTAAAGCTTGGCCTTTTAAACCACGTGACGAAAGGAACTCGTTGCACTTTTGCCTTCTTTCAAGAACTCACATTTTGAACTCTGACTTGCTGAAACTGCTTAAACTGCTAGAACGACAAACTGCAAGAACTTCAAATCAGCTAAGCATGTGAACTGTCAGGACAGCTCGCTAACGTGCCAGCCAGCCAAACACAGCTTTATTCAACCTCTGCTGAAGTTCCAAAGCTAAACCCATGCAGCAATAAGAGACGAATTTCAAGAACTGTCCAAGCAGCATCCAGCCCTCGCAAACGGCTCCGTTCCTATCATCACCAAGGCAACGACCATTCACCCAAAGACGTCAGCTAGGATGACTGCCAGCCAATCAGAAGTCCCGGGAACCTCTGACAAGCCACTCGGAAGATCCGCCTCTCTGAATCAGTGCAGTAACACAAACAACCTCTCTTTGCTGAAACAGTGCAACTTTAAAAGATAACAATAAGCTAAATCTCTGCTTTGGTTAATTCTCTCAGGTAACGATTCTTGAAACAAGTATACTAGACTTCGGACTTTTAGTTAACTCAACCGCTTTTCACCCTCAGAACCGTGTTTACATTTAAATTGGAAACCCTTACAAGAAGGTATTTCTTTATCATTTACTGATGCATCATTTACCTGAGTATGGGATAATTAGCTGAATTAATCATTTACAGTAATTAATCTAAAAGTGTTAGACTCTCAATTAGCTTGACAAGCTTTATTTTTCGCCGTGTTGACAAATTTTCTTTATTCTGGGGTAACATATTTCAAAGTGCTTGTCTCTTTTATTATATTATTTTTAATTTATATTACAGCTGTGTATGAGCTTTCTTACTATTCTAGTCAGAACTTGCTGGTGTTGGCTGGAGGCACACTCATTTTAAAGAGGGTTTTATTAGACATAAAATTGGATACCGGTGTGCAGGATGAGTCATCAGTATTTCTGCTCCTAAAGAAAATAATTGCTTATTATAGTAACATATTTGCTAAAATATATTGTCATTAACTTGCAACATGCAATAGAATGTAAATGACCCCAAGCAAACAGAAATGGGCTAAAAGCCACAGTTTTATTTGACTTTCAAATTTCCCACGAGGGTTTTTTTCAATTACGTCAAAGTGTTTTTAAAGATTGTTTTGAACAATATCTTTGGTTTCACTTCAGGTGTGTCATGTGAAAGAGAAAAACATGTTCCAGTGGGCCCTGTTTGTTGTATGAAAGGTACCCATGTGTGTGACATCGCTCCCTTGAGTCCTCTTGATTGCCTCCCCGGAGAGTCACTGTCAGCACTCTGACCTAATCACTGAACTTGTCACAAGGTCAGGTGATCCGTATGCAGTTGCCATGGTGACCACCATATAACAAAAGAGCCACACAACTGTAAAGGCGCTGTATTCCACTACTCAGCTATAAGTGCAGTGGAATGCTTGAAAAAGTCTGACACAGAAGTGCCATGGGACGTTAATGGTGGAAGAATAGCAACGCAACATCTCTCTAAAACAAGGCGAGCGAGAGTGCACACGAGTGCACATTTGACTTCAATCGCCATCACAAGCCATTAGTATTCCATCAGCTCCAAGGTTATGAAGTGTTCACTTAACCGAAGCGCCAAATCCTGTAGAGATGGGTTTCCCACTCCTGACAGGTAAAGCCAATTCCAGACTCAGTGATTTGAATGCAAATGTTGTAGTGGAGAGCCACCCCAACTTCAAGTCCCATTGCATTGTTGTACAGTATGTCTGTGACACTGAAGAGGTAGCTATTATTTTCACTGGCTAAATAAATTGCTTTTGTTCTCAAGATGCAAATGTTCATACATTGTAATGTGTTGGAAGTCTAATCGGTTAGGTTCACTTGAGGAAAACAGTATAATATTTCAATACATATTTTTAAATTCTGTGTTTGTGTATGGAAGTAGCAGAATCTCTTTTTTTTAATATATTGAGTATTTAATTGTACATTCTCATTTCAGTTGCTTTAGAAGTTAATCTTTTAATCTTTACATTTTTAGTATTTTATCTTTTAAAATGAAAAATAATATCTGTTTAATCTGTACATTATAAATAAATAATTTATTTTAGTTTTTTGTGAAATAAACATAATTGATTTATTGGAATTTTAATATTACTGATTTAACATTATGAGGCGGGGTTGTGAAACGTCTTATAAAATGCACATATTCAATTTTTTTGTATTTTTACATCACCAGCAAAATCAAATCCAAATATATTGCCACTATTCAACCAGGACCATGTGAGGCGTCAACTTTTAGGGCATGCCATTAATATTGGGCTTTTATTTGCTTGAGTGCCGTTTTGCATTGTCAGAGCTTGGCTTCAACCACTATACCGCTGGGTGCCATGTCTGAGATGCTCTTTCTCCTTTCTAAAGTCTAAAATGTTTGATTTTAATAAAGAGACAACCACCTCTGACTCTCCCTTGAGCGTAGTTAAAATGAGGCACTTCAGACAATTCATCAAGAAAAGGCTATTTTGAATTTGGACGTAATAATTAGTTATTCCGTTATAATTGAGAATTTGCCTATTGATGCAGTAATTATAAGATATCAGACCCTTTGGCTGCCATCAGCAGAGTAATGAGAACATCAGAGGGAAATTGAAATCTCTCTCCAGTGTTTTGCACATTCACTCATGCAAAAATGTAATTCAACTTCCCTTCAGTGGCAGTCGGGGGCGACCAGCAGTAAACTGCAACAACTTCAAACGTCCAAGAAAGTTAAAGTCAGTGGAAACTTCCAAGCGAAGCGAAACCCTTTTATTACGGCACGACGTAGTTCAACTCCAGACGCTCAGATTAAATGGTGTGGACGGGACGTCATTACATAGGAAATTACATACAATGTTACTACTCAAGGGCAACGGAGTAGGAAGTCTCAAAGACAAGTTGGTGGAACTAATGCCTAATTCACTTCTTAGGTCTAAGGAGCCTTCATCAGCGTTCACTCCATCGCTCTTATCACCCTACATTTGTTCGGTGATTGAAAAACAAGACTGCAATTATCCTCAATGTGTCATCCTTGAGCGAGTGAAACGGGAAACGAAACCTTCATCTCCATTGATTAAGCTCAAGCTGCCTCGAGTCTCTCAGTGTCGCCCCATTTCACGGCTAAACTTGTACCAGAAAGCACAAACGGGGATCGATACTAACCCCCTCCCCTCCCGACATCGACATGGGCAGCTCGAGATTGTTGCGGGCCGATGCTCCCTGTGCGTTTTAGCCTCATCATTTACTCTTGTCTCGTGTAGGCCTGCATCAGAAATTCATTTGGCGGCCTTGATGTGTAAATTTCTTTATGGTTAATACATGAGCTCAGGCATCATCTGGCTCCCCTTTACAAACATTCACAAGTTTTAATCTCTGCTATTTCCAATTGATGCCACCTTCGCCATGTCTGACCAATCATTTAGCTTATGTGCCTTACGGCATGCACGCAGCGCATCCCAAACATTGGCTCATTTGTGCATAATAGAGCCTCGTTTATCGGTTTTTCCTATTTTTCTGGGGGGAGCGAAACCTGTTTGTGTTTACAATGCACCGAGCAATTTGGTCGGGAATAATGCCGTATGCGCTTGAGTAAATTTGTGTACATTGCGAGCGAGCCTGCCTAATGATGATACTGCGGAGGACTGCGGCGTGTGAGTGTGTGTGTTAACTAGGAAACTCTCGGAGAGTCCAGATCTCCGATCCCAACCACACTGTGTGTGGGTGTTCTGAATATCAATGTCCTGCTGTGCTCTCTTCTCGTCCGCCCCTGAAAGCGAGCGAGAGGGAACGTGTGTGTGTCCGTTGGTGTTTGTGTATGCTCACACATAGGTAGCATATGCAGTCTCTTTGTTTATTAAGCGTACATGGGGTTTATTGTTTATTTTGTTGCTTATTGTGGGTTTTTGAGGCACGGACCATGTTGGTACCTCGGGCAGGATGTGTGTTGGTGTGCGAGTAGGTGGATGCATCACCGAGTCGAGTGTTTACAGTAGCCTGTGTGGGTGAGGTAGTTTGTACGCAATGTCAGGGAGTCATTTAGCTCTTGGTCTTTGTAGTTGTCCGCTGCCCACAGATAAATATGTGTGAGTGTTTCCCGTTAAAATACACACTTGATACTGGACACCTAATGAGCAATTCTGTGTGGGTATGAGAGACAGGAAGTGGTTTATGCAGCCTTTTAGAATAGTACTGCTGGATCCCTGCGTCAATGAAAAGTCCCAAAGGAAAGGGCATGGATGTGGGAGGTGTGTGTTTTTTGAGTGTTTGTGTGTTGGGAATTGGCGCTCATGGCCAATACAAAAGGCTATGTTTGGAATAAAATATTAGCATGCTGCTTACTGCATGCCACTCACATGCAAGGTGGACAAGTGCGGCTTACTACTGTTTGAAATGTTTGATCATTGTCCTTGTGTACTATTTATGGTAAATACAGTATGTAACAGTAAACATTTTAGACTGTAGGATGCTACTGAGTTACATGTTGCATCCACGTTCCATGTTTAGACCTAATTCAGGAAATTAATTTAAATAATACAGAT
The DNA here is from genome assembly GCA_034779775.1 of Enteromius afrohamiltoni. Classification (NCBI taxonomy): domain Eukaryota; kingdom Metazoa; phylum Chordata; class Actinopteri; order Cypriniformes; family Cyprinidae; genus Enteromius; species Enteromius afrohamiltoni. The sequence continues at coordinate 18,691 of JAUYWG010000939.1, read as the reverse complement.
ATTTTACATAGTTGCATTAAGGTTTGGCTACCCAGTTAAATAACCCAATTAGATTTTAAAATGTTCTATTACTAACAGTTTATTTGTCAAACTGGAAATGGAGGGTACAGTTTACTGCAAAAAAATGCAGTAAGTTGTCTTGTTACCAGCCAAAAGATGAAAAAAATCTTAAATCATGAATGCTCTTCTAGACAAGAAAAAATATAGTCTTGTCTTTTAGAAACTAAATAAGTTTTTACTTGAAACAAGGAAAATAATCTTGTTTTTTGTTTGAAATAAGATTTTTCTTAACCCATTGGCAGATTTTTTTGCTTGTTCTAAACAAAAAGTCACTTAATTTTGACTATTTTGAATTTCTTGATTTAGCACTGTTTCGATATTTTTATTTAACAAGACAAAATCTATACTTGAAAAGCTTTTTTGCAGTGCAGAAGCAATATAGATGCACATAGTATGCAACGGAAGCGTACCGCTCTCACAACAAAATTTATAATCTATAATCTAATTCATAAATATAAGACCTTTTTTAAAATCATTAAATGTGCATGCTGAGTGACTGATAACATCAGTCAATAATAAATACACTCATTGGTCTGCTGTCAGTCCACAGTTTTGATGGTCATCTGTGCTTTAATTTATTTTCAAGATCTGAAAAAAAAACTGTCTGTTGTTGTTTTCAGTATGGCTATAAGGTCTTGTAATTACGATATTTAAACTCTTATTGGATATTATTAGTTGTTTATGACTTGCCTAGTTGGGGGCACCTAATTTCTAGCTTTGATTAACGTCGTTTTGATTACAGAGACCTGCATTTAATAAATAAATAGTTTTTTATTTAAAAATCTTTTTCCCGTCATTATACATTACCATCACTCTATTCTCCTATTTGATAATGTTTAGTGCTTTGCTACAATCTGTATTGTTAAAAGTGCTATAAAAATAAGTGATTGATTGATTGTTGTTACACTTTGAATAAAGCACATGATCACCTGAGATTATCACTGTCATAGATTGTAAAAAAAGATGGAAGGACTTCAGATGGACTTCATTGTAGAAAAGTGAAGCCGCCATTGTCCCACTTGGGCGTGGCCATATTGTGCTGATTTCGGACCAGAGTTTCACACCCCTAACCCTTTTTTAAATTAGCCTGACTGACTTTGTCTGCTGATTGCTGCATAAGATGCTTGTTTTAAAATAAGCTAAATACATTTCCAATCTCTTCCTGAACAGCCCAAAAAGTCAGTTGGCACCGCGGTCAGTTGGAATGCGTACATTCGCGGCCCTCTGCGCCGACACCGATCAGGCACAAGATGCCCGTCAACCCCAGAAAGCCAGGAGGCTTTCCCCAGCTGCCTGGCTCTCGCCTTGCTATTAGGCGAGGTTCGACTCCGAAATTGGCACACTATGGAGGCAGATTAGTGCCAAAATCACATGAGTCTGCAACTTATGGGGTTACTTCAGTGGCAAAATTTTAATGTCAGTTCCAGATCCCCTTGGATTCCAGTCCACGTAGTCCGGGTACTGATCCAGATTTGTGGGCCGACATGCCAGTCCTAATCCCTGCGGATCCTGTTCAAGAAGTCGGTTCCAGTTTTACGGCCAGCAGAGCCGTCAGAAGTCCTTGCTGTGCCTAATGAGTTGCCTGAGCCCAAGGAGGACTGTGAACCCCCATGTCCTGAGCCTTCAGAGCCTGTGTGTGGCTCAGAGTCTCCGTTAGGTCCGCCAGTGGCTGCACGACCTCCGGAGTTGTCAGTTTCTGCCGTGGAATCTTCAGAGGTTCCGTTGGTGGCTGCTCAACCCATGGAGGTCTCCAAGTCGCTGTCCGGATGGTCTTGGAGGGCGCTATCACAGTCAGTTCAGTTTCAGAGGGCGCTATCACGGTCTGATCAGTCTAGAAGGGCGTTACTACAGTCTGTTCGGGTTCAGAGGGCATTATCATGGACTGTCTAGCCCAGGAGGGCTTTATCATTGATTGTTCGGCCCAGGAGGGCACTATTATGGATTGTTCGGCCCAGGAGGGCACTATTATGGATTGTTCGGCCCAGGAGGGCACTATTATGGATTGTTCGACCCAGGAGGGCACTACTAATTATTGTTCGACCCAGGAGGGCACTATTATGGATTGTTTCGCCCAGGAGGGCACTATAGGGAACTGTTTGCCCAGGAGGGCATTGTTGTTGCCTGTTCAGCCCAGGAGGGCATTATCAGTGATTGCTCGGCCCAGGAGGGCACTATCATTGACTGGTGAGCCCAGGTGGGTTTCTCCACCGCCCACTCAGCCCTGGAAGATGACTGCAATGTCACGGAGGGTGTCCCTGCCGACTGGTCTGCCTAAGTGGTCATCCCCGCCGTCTGCCCTGCCTTGGAGGGTGCTTCCACCGTATGGTTTGCCTCGGAGGGCATTGCATTCATCAGCTCCGCCCTGGAGGGCGTACAAACTGTTTGGTCGGCTCAGGAGAGCGTCATCACTGCCTGGTAGGCCAAGGTAGGCTGCTCCGCTGTCTGCTCCGCCCTGGAGGGCGTTCCCGCCATCTGGTCTGCCCAGATGTGCATCCCCGCCATCTGCTCCGACTTGGAGGGTGTTGCTATGTAACTCTGTCCTGTTCCTTGTGCCTGTGTTTTGTTGTGATCTTGTGCCATGTGGTTCTGTGTTTTTGTTTTCATTCTGTTTGCCATGTGCTTTCTCTCGTTTGTAACTCCGCCCCGCTCATGAGTGTTGACTCCCCTCCAGCTGTGTCTTCCAGGTGTCTTGTGTTTTGTCTTGATTTGTGTGTTCATTTAAACTGCACCTTGGGTCTTCTCTTTTGTGAGTTGTTAACGTTATGTTGAAATGTATTGTCTGCACAGATCTCTGCGTGTTCGTCAGCACCTTTGTAAACTGTTTTGCCTATTAAATGTTATATGTTCACTTTGAACTTCTGTCTCTGAGATTCCTTACCCGCTGAGAAGCGAGGTTGCGACAGCACCGATCGTGACAGTCACCCTCAGCTGTCAATAATGACGTCATACTCCTGTTTTTATTAGACTGTCCTTCAACAAAAATGACAAAACGGTTGTTTGTGCAAGTACCTTACGACCTATATTTATGTTTTAAAGGTAAGCGTCCTCTAGTATCAAAATGTGTGTTTTGTTTAAATGCAGTGTGTAGAGTATTTACACCGATCTCACTGTGATTAAAACATATTTAAGTAGGTGTAATTCGTACAAATGACCACACTAACCCACCCCAACCCACCCCATAGGGACTCACTAGCACATGCGATTTCGGGGTTTAAACCAGGAGTCCTCAATCCTGGTCCTCACCCACCCCACCGCTCTGCATATTTTCTATGTCTCTCTTTGCTAGTACACTGATTCTGATAATCAGCTCATTAGAAGATTGCTCTGTGCACGAACTGTGTTCCAATTTACATGGTCCCTACACAGTGTTCATTGCTCCCTTTTTCCTGAGCAGGGGAAATCCGTTGGTTTACTTCACTTCGGAACATTCATTCACAGATTTGCGTTATACATCGTTATACAACGTTATACGATCGCATGATCACATCTCATCTTATAACATCACTCTACAACCTGAGCTACCCCAACCCTGAGTCTCATGGGAGATAAAGCGCGATAGGGGCGCAAAGGGCTACAAACGACCTATACGGGTTTATTGGAGGACATAAAAAAACAAACCCCTTACTTATATCAGTGTGTTGAAATCCACATCAAAAAAACCATGTTTGACAAAATATTTTTAATTATTTAGTTTGTCTTGCGTCTGGTTAGATTACACAGAGAGGGCGAGGATTAGGTTATCTGGTAGTTGGGTACCTAATTAGGTCATCTTTTCTTAAAACAGTACAATATATGAAATAGTATACAAGGATAAACATTTAAATAAATCATAAACATGGTCCATTCACAACTGTCATGGATCGTTATGTGAGCAACTACCATCATTCTTTATTGAAAACCATTCAAAATAGCAGCTTATGTCAAAACTTTGTAATCAACATTGTGATTTTTTTTTAATTTTTTTTATTGAGATAAGAATGTGAATGCTAACAGATGGCATACTCTAGGTGTTGCAGATATCCAAAGGATGCAATACAGATTGCCCAGGTTGAATACTGAACGTTTTGGAGAACATAATAATTCATCAGGGTATTCCATGCTTACAGATCATTTACATACCATGCACCGTATACATTTTGCATAGTACCTGCTTTCAAAAATAGTAGGCAGCGTGCCGTTCCAAACCCAGTGCGCTTAAATGTAATTCAGAAATGCAGAGGTGCAGGGTTATGATGCATAGGTTTGCTTTTACAGCAACTTAGATATTCAAACCGACTTCCTGAGAGACGGTGAGTGAGAGAGACAGGATGACATATAAATAAAAGTAGGGGAAGAAAAAGAAATTGAGAGAAAGAATATAAAAGGAAACTATAAACACGTTTTTTTAAATAATGAGAGGCAGGAGGTGGTAGGATTTCCGATAAGAGGGATAGAGGGGAGATACAAAGATTGATGGAGAGACAGACAGAGCGGGGAGGGAAAGAGACAACGTAGGCACTGAGAATATTAATGTTGTGTCAGACAGTTGAGATTCTTCATAGGCCACGAGCATTTCTCCCTCAAGACATCGGCAGCACACACACACACTGAGAGGTACTCAGACAACAAGGGCCACCTATCCTCATGCATTCAGAGACAGACCTGCCAGATTCACATTGTAGAATAAATCACAAGCACACACACACACATTTAACAATAAAGTGTACACTGCCTAATGCACAATTATGGAATATTTTAGTTGCATCGCCTCTGCAGTAGTCTTCAATCTGAATTCATCAGCAACTCTGGGTGCCCTTCGCTGATTGTGGATCATTGTAATCAAGCCTCGATGGTTGTCGATGGTTGGCTGCTCAAATACAATTTTGTTATTACATACGCACACATCCGTTCTTACAGGTGCTTTCCAAGTTAACGCCATGTCAGGATTGTGAAATCTCTGACAAGACCTGTCACAGGGCACATTCAGCTTACAGACAGAATAAAGAAGACAAGCGGGAGAAATAGGAGGAGAGGGAGAGAGAAAGAGGAGGGTAAGGAAAAGGAGTTTTTTTTTTTTTTTTAGATGTTCATGATTGTAAGAAGAGAGAGAAGCTGTCCCATTGTTCATATATAGCTGTGTGAATGGACAATGACAGCTAAGGTTATATCCATAGGGGAGAGAGGGAATAAAGCAAATATAGATTAATGGAACAGGAGGGGAATGTGAATATCACATCATGGGGAATACTAAACCTAAAAACTGTTGGAAAGAATACGGAGGAGATCTCGACAATTAAACGTCAATATTATCTCAAGCTATGAATCATCAGTTGGCCTACGTGGATTGCATTCGCGGAATTCAACGTTGGGGCATTCTAGAAAAGGCATTTTTCAGTTGTGTTACTTGTCATGATAATTTCTAAGAGATATGATAATTTTCTAAGCCTATGATAATTTTCCCGACGGCGTGTTCATTGCACAGTGCGCACAGTTTACTGACCAGCCAATAAAAATGACATGAAATCAACACGACATGGCACTAAAACATAAAACTGCTTACCTCAAGCTCTTATCCCTTCCTCTTTCAACGCTTCCACTGTTTTTTCAAAGCACATAAAAACTACAACTGCCAAAATGTGATTCATCATGCTATTTCTGTTGAACTGTTAGCGTATGCTGATGATGTTTTATACTTTTATAGTAACATATAGCGTCAATAGATGTCATCATCATACAGTCTAAATGCATGTCGTACTCAGGTTTATTAGATCCATGTTGCAAATGTGTAATTTGCACTGATCTTATTTGCTAAAATCGAGCAGCGTATAGAAAGCTTTAGACCTGCAGAAATACAAAACCTGTGCTATTTGAAAGAAAACAAGTTGACAAAACGATTGATGTGGTGATGTAGCATGATGCATTTGCAAGAAATATTTAAAAAATAAAATTGACCAGGAATGCCAAATTAGGTGAAGGATTGTCAGCACAGCACAACAGTAAAGATGATTTATAAATGAGGTCTTTGTAAGAATGAAATGCTCTATGTGTTTAAGAATGTACTTAAGTGTTACTAAATTGCATCGTGTCATCTCATCAATTTCTATTTATGTTGGGACGTAATTATGCCTTCAGAGAGCTAACAGGGTTGATTGTTTTATTTAGCATTACAAGCCTTGTGCTCAAGGTTGTAAAACAACAAGATGCTTGTTAGGGAATTTAATCCCGATATTTCCTCGACATATACCTTTTTTTTTATACGATCACTTAGAAGTAATGTTAATGGATAGACATTTTAAATCCCTATTGAGAAACATGCCAAAACATGTTAAAAGAACACTAATTTGGTCTTAAAGCCTTTTTTGAGAGTGATTGATTGCGTTCTTGATGGGGTGATGTTGTCATTATGGCAGTTTTTTTATTTGTAATTAATGTTTTATTACTTAAAATGGCAATCGTTTCTCCTTTATATGATACTCATTCTTTTAGCTGTCAATTAAAGAAGAATTGGATTCAGTATTTCTCTCCCTAACTAGTTAGACTTGGTTGGTGATAATTAGGAAATGCCATGTCAACTTTGAGCCAACACCATAAAAAAAGGCACGAGATTAAATTTAAGAGCATTAAAACTTTAGACAGCTAAAGAAAAATGCTTTCCTGCTTTTCTCACAAAGCGATTTGATTGCTCCTCTGTATTTCCTTCCCAAGCAGAAGGAGAACAATAGGAATTTGCAGTGAATCAAACCATCTTGTTTGTGAATAGAGAAATTTTGTGCTGCCCTCTGTCAACTAATTCATCTGAACACATTTATTTAAATCAGTTCTACAAAATTCTTTCTTTTTTCTCCCAGGCAATCCAAATTTTCTTTTTGTCAACTCTACACGATGTGTGCATTTCTCCACATTACTGCCCAAAGCTCTTAACTACCCAAAGGTGCAGCTATTATCCATTTAAAATGTGATAACCTGAGGCATTATGCTTTAATTGGCTGGTTTTATTAACTAATTGGCTCCCGTTTGGCTGTAATTTGTGTAGGTAAATTCCAAATGATTTCTGAATGACTGGAGTTTGCAGAAATCTCAGTTTAGTGTCAGAATTGCAATACTTTCCACAGATTTTTAGCATGTGGGTAATGACAGTGCGGTATAAGTGATGGAGAGATATTAGCATTACCGTTGCACAGATTGCCTGCGTAGTCTCACTTTTTAAACCCAACACGAAATGAACTGTTGTCAGCAGCCCCACCCTCTCCCCTCATTAGACATCTCATCAGCAGTCAGTCGTCTCATGGATAATTTATGAGTGCAGCGTTTTGGTTAATTTCGCAGGCAGTGCAGGTTTGCTCTTTAGCTCTCGCGCCACACAGGGGAGGTTAGCATTAGCTCATTGTCTGCTCTGATTTTACAGCCCAGAGCAACAGTGCCATTTACAAAATAAAGTCAATCCCAACAGATACCGATGAGGGTTAGTCTTGATGTCTCCAAGATGCACGTTTCTAAACAACCTATAGCAGGATTCCGTAAGCCGCCGGGTTGCTAAATGATTTATCCAGCTTTCCACTGACCCACAGGCTAACCCTGTTAACAATCGCGCCTTTAATCATTGCACTCCTGTTGAGAGTGTCTGGATAGACTGGTGATTGGCTGAGTGGATCAGTGTCGGGAAAAGAAGACTTGATACCAACAAACCACAATGTTTTCTGTGACAGTCAGTTGAACGCTGCTGAAATGGTTTTACAGATATTCAAGTACACTAATCTTCGCATTTAAGGTTTTAGTTTAATAAGATATTGTCATTTTGTCACTCAGGTTTTTTCAAACCTGATTTTATTTATTCAGCGGAATGCAAAAGGCAAAATATTCACATCCAATGAAAGTGTACATTTAAATACAAATACATTTTATCACCGTATTCAAACAGGAAATGCAGAATTGGCGCGGTTTAATGTGGAGCGAACTGATAATTGCATGTTAACCGATCATCTCCTCCGCTTTAATTGTTTCGTAAAATTGGAGTAGAAGCTTAATTATGTAATGTATTGTAACTTAATTATCATAAATGCTTTGAGTGTAGTTTAAGCATTTGTGTATAAATCAGTACATTTTTTTAACTTTTAACCCATATTATAGTTATGTAATACTAACTGATGCATACTTTTCATGTATGTTTTAAAGCATTAGTATGTCATCAAATCTTAAAAACCACTAAATAAAATAAGCTGTAATTTTTTCTAAGTGAAAAAAAAATCATCAGGGAAACAGCTAAATATTCATGTATGTTAAATATTCACTGCATCAGAATTTATTCTGTAAATGCCATTACTTGCATTAACTCTTTTTGCACAAGCGTGTGCACTAACCTCTAGGCCACAGCTCAATTCTAGACCCACTTTTACATAAGGCTTCTGCACCTGCAGTGGAGCACAGAGGTGAAGAATTACAACCCATAGCTTGAGTATTTCATCAACCTGCAAGCTCATTCATCTCCCCCCGCAGATCGCATATTGCAAGCAGATTGTAAGGGGTGTATGTACCTCGCAATACACTAATGCATTAGTACTGTAGGTGTAAATCCAGCAGGACCTCTGCAGTTCTTTCTCCTTGCACCTCTTTCTTACCTAGATCTGGCACGTGTGGTCCTGACCTATGAATTAGGGTGATTAGCATTAGCTATCATTGGTATTCATTTCCAGCTCTTACTTCCCCAGTCTTACATCCCACTCCCCACTTGACTGAGGACCGCAGGTTAAACACAAGGGGGAACGCTCCATCACGACTAGATTTGATCCAATTAAGTGTAGATTTAATCAGGCCTTGTGTTTCTGGAGGTGAATGCGCAATGTGATCCGCACGGTAACCGCAGACTCCTCTGCATGGGTTTCCGGCTCAGTTTGCCACGGGGGCTGGCTGAGATTACGAGTTGGTGTGTGGTTCTGTCACTGGATGTTTTATAGCAAATTTAAAACTCGTCAAAAACGAACTGAAAAAACAACACCCGTAGAAGCAAACACTGTTTAAAATGACATATCTCAACAACAAATTTTTGAGATTTTACAAGGTAGCCTAATTTAAACATTGCATTATACGCAACTTACGTGTTTGCACTTTTTTTTGTTTTGCAGTTGAGGGCTAATTATTGTATTTAAAAATAGTAGATAGTAATAAAATTAGTAAAAAAGTAGTAAAGTTAGTAAATAGTTATTAAATTTAAGTTTGGGGTCTGTGGTTAATTGCAACTGTATAGTAATGTAAAAGGGATATATTTTAGAACATAAGCTGAGGTCGATTTTTTTTAATTAGTACAATTTATTCAACGAAAGAGCAATTTGTTCAGCACACCAGTTTAATATAAAAAAAAACAAAAACTGTATATTACTTATTTTTTCCATTTGCTGTACCAAAACCATACCGAATAAACAGTCCAAACGAAAGCAACTGTCCCGTTACACCTCTAATACAGGTGTATCAAACACGGTCCAGTTATTCTGAGTCAGGCCAGTCCCAGAGTACTTGACTGGATTATTGAATCAAAATGTTTTACTTTTTTTGTCAATAAATATTGTTAGCACATTATTGGTTGCTGAAGAAAGCAAAAAAAACCTGAGACTTCAGTAATGAATGATATAATTAGACGGAGCTGAGCTTCAGAGGAGAATGTAGAAGCACTGTGAGTTTTATGATTGAAATGTGAATGGCAGGAGCAGCCAGGAAATGACCTCTGTAATTTTCTTTCTTTAGTTCTGAGTGGAAATTAGCCTAATTCACTTAGCAAGCAATATCCAATCTCCCACTTTCCCTATTGCAGCAAAAAAAAAAAAAAAGTCTTTGCTTTAATTTTGTAGAGAAAAGGAGCACGGGAATGATAAAGCGCGTTATCGCCTGACTCTCTTCGCCTGAGTTAGCACATCTAAACACAGCGGGTGATTATGCAAAAAGAGAGAGACGAGCACGATTTCTATGTTGACACAAACACTCGATTATTTAAATAATGAAACGATTGAATTATCGGCCAAACTGGCAGCGAGAAGACAAAAGAGCGGCTCATCTTTCATTACAGGCGGCGAATACAAGCCTTTGTAATTGAGCACAGAAAGAAGAGACATGTTTGTGTGTGAGGTATTGCTAACGGTTGTGGCGACTTACGGAGGGTCTGTGAGCTTCTCAAAGGAGAAACTGCATCGCTGTTTGAAATATGGCTCCCTGGTGGCACATCTTTTCCTTGCTTTCTGTCTCTACTAAAAGTGCAGCGTCACCTTTATGGTTTCTGGTCGGGGTGTTTCATTAATGAAGGTTGAGTGATTTAAAGGGATATTTCACCCTAAAATAAAAGTTTGTGTTTACTTGCTTTAAAACGGTATAATTTCTTTGTCAAGTCAATCATATAATTCATAGGGTTCGTATGGGTTTAAAACGACGTGAGGGTGAGTCAATGATTTCTGGGCGAACTGTTTCTTTAAATGGCTGAATGTTGAGATCATATTTCGGCTCGTCCTCAATTCTGTAAGATCATCAATCATGACAGGCCAATGTAACCACACTGGACTTAATTAGAGTATCTGCGATATGAGTGTAAGCAGTTTAGAGAGTTCTTCTTTTAGTGCCATCTGTATTTATGGATGTAGTATGGACTTTATGTAGTCTTGCGGTGATTAAACCAGACCAGAAAACAATGGAAAGATGACATGATTTGTGGAGCGATATGTAATGATCTTGCATCTTGTATGGAAATTTGAGGAAACTCTTTTAAAATGGCAATAATTTGGTGAAGCCTTCAGTTCTTGTTCATTGTGTGACTGTATGTACTTAATTGGGTCTGTGCCCTTCTGTCAGAAAGCGAGCATTAATTTTACTCTAAATTCAGAGTCAGTTCCCTTCCGTGTATTTTTAAGTTAAGGGCTCAGTTTTTTAAAAGTGCTCAGTTCTCGTGGTCCCTCAGGTCCTCTCTCTTGAAGAAAATGACACAGAGCACATTCAGAGTGCTTAATTTTTGCCCTCAAGTGAAACAATTATTGGAGAAATTGTATTAAACGTCATTGAGCTCTCAGTAAGCCAGTGAGCAGTATCCAATATCTTCTACGACTGTGTTTTTCATAAAATGTTTTTAAATAAAACTGTTAAAAGAAATTATATATATAAAAAAAAATATATGTATTTATCACAGGGCTAATTTTCAATGTCTTTCTTCATTTTATTTGATGTACTTTACAATCAAAACTAATTCTTTATTGCTTTTAACAAGCATCTTCTCCATTGTAACACAAAATATCTATTTCAAATTATTTGAAATTATTATTTTGAAAATGGCATTTGTCCAACAATCTTGGAAAGGGAAAAGTATTTTGGTTTTCCAAAACAATAAATAAATGAATAAATCGAATAACCATCATAACTGTTTTCAGCATTGAGAATAAGAAAGGTATCTTTTTTTATATATCTCGTTATTCGCGTGTACTTGAACGCTTGAACATGTCAAGTTTACGCCGGTTTCACACTGGCACTGCACGCATCAGCAGGGGGTAAGCAGTGCGTATTTTTTCCGGCGCCCACGGTAACGGGTGAGAGCTTTCACCCAGCGCGTAGCAGGTGCCGAGAAATGACATAAATCAAAGCACATGGCACACAGTGTTCGGTCTAATTGCGCCTTTGCATTGACTTAACATGTAAATGACTTGCGCTTAATGCTTCATTCGCGTCTGGTGGGAACGCAAGAATGAATGTCTTGTTACGTCCAGAAATGCATTTATTTATTTAATATAATCGCAACATTTTCTGTAATGGCTGACCTCGCGATTGCGATATGATTAATTGGCAGCACTGATATATATATTTTATATTGTTTTATATTGTAATAACATTTTGCAGTATTATTCTTTTTTCCTGTTTTTGTTTAAATAAATGCAGCCATGATGAGCATAAAATAAAAAAAAAATAAAAAGCTTACATGTGTATACACACACAAAAATGTAGATTTTATTGGTAATTCAATTTTTTGTAGACTGCTTGTGTTGTGATTGATTTGTGAGTTTGTTGAGTTTGGACAGTTCTTCAAACACTGCTAATGATACAGGAATATTAATGCTGCTGCTGAATGTTTTGATTTCTTATAGAGCGATTTGACACCGTGTCCTCTAACCTTGGGTTGGCACCATCGACTTCCACCGCGCTACCCCAGAGTCACGGTCTATAATTGTATTCAAGATGGAATGGAAGCACAAACAGCCTTCCCTCCTGTTGTGTTCAGGTGTGAGCAGCGGAGGGAAAGGTCACCGGTAAAAAGTTCTCCCCTAGGATCCGCGTCTCTTCAGGGATGAGCTCGGCTCACCTCCTGCCCTGGCCTGATAGCTCAGACTTGCTTTCTTTTTGTTTTTTGAAGTGCTCAGTTGGGCGTCTGGTGCAGCGTTCACATGCCGCTCAGCTTGAGCTGCCAAGCACCGCCCCCCGCTCATACATAAACACACTCTCATGCTCGTTAAGCATCTCCTATCCCGCATTTGCATACGGAACAAACAGGAAATTGTGTTCATTTGTATGCAAATGCTTTTGTCCCCAAGGCAGCGCTTTTGAATTAAAAGTTTTACCATCCCATTAATTCCAAATTACAGTCAGGCACAGACACGGACAGCCATCTTTGCTGTGACGGAGGGGATAAGTACCGAAGGAGGGTCCTCATCCCAAAACAGACGCGTCTGACTGGGGCAAGTTAGTGTGCCATCCGCACGTGACGTCACGATTTGGCCCCATCCAGTGGTCTCCGGATTGATTGGTTGTGCTCTGTCCTGGTCTTCATGCAAACTATCCGGAGAGGAGTATGTGCTGATCCGCCGTGATTGATATTCCTCAATATTCCAGAGGACAGGCGAGCTGAGACCTTGCTGGAGATTTGATGGACAGGTTGTTAAGTAGACAAAGAATGGTGAAGGCCAAAACTCAATATCTTGGGTGCTTTGACATTATTGATTCATTCAAGTGCCCCTATTATAGGTAATGAAAGGTTCATATTTTAGTTTTGGCAGACCCAAACAACAGGTTGACATGCATGCAAGGTCAAAAAACACTTTCATTTTCTTATTAAATGCATTTATTTTTTTACCTAATTTGTTCAACGACTCCCAAATGATTCGCTCAATGATTCATTTTTTCAAACCCTCCAGTGATTGGTAGATTTTATGTAAAGCAATGTTTGTGAGCTTTTAAAGGAATAGTTTGCCAAAAATTTGAATTCTGTCATCATTTACTCACCCTCAAGTAGTTCCAAATCTGTATGAATTTCTTTTGATTAGAAAATATTTCGTAAAAAAAAATAAACGTTAGTAACCGGGCTGTTTTCAGTCACTATTAGGGTTGCAAAGGGGCAAAAAATTTCAAATTTGATATTTTAGGAAATTAGAAAAGATACTGACCCAATTTTACATTAATAACTGCATTTAAGTTCCCAGTTCCTACAATTTTTGCATTTTTTTCCCCATTAATTCCTGTTAATTCTCATGAATTACCGTTAATTATCATGAAAAGTTTCCAGTCTTGAAAATTCCCGAAATTTTGCAACCCTAGGAAAAAATACTATGGGATTCAGTGGTGACCCAAAACATCCTGGTTGCAAACTTACTTCAAAATATCTTCCTTTGTGTTTGGTAGAACAAAGAAATTCATACAGATTTGGAACTACTCAAGGGTGAGTAAATGACAGAAACTGAATTTTCATTTTTGGGTGAACTATTCCTTTAATGTTTAAAAAAAGCAGCGCCTAGTGGCAAATAATAAATTAGCATTTTTATTTAAGCCAATGCGAAAAGATCAACAAGTGGGCGGGGAGTATGCTAATGTCTCATGGTGACTTCAACATAAAAAGCCTTGGGACTAAAAATGAATTGTTTCAATGATTCAGAGTCAACTCTTTCTTTTGATAATTTATAAATGATGCACTTAATAATAGCACTTTAACATATATTTCACTAGTTCTCACTTCCTCAGCGATCAATTAAAAAATGCTTGTTTGGCAGACTGTCCGGGGGACAGGCAGGTAGCCCAGCGTACTCCGAGCCCTGGGATGTTTACCCCTAAGAGGCGAGGGTTGACTGGTGCTCATGCAACGTCATGTAGAGCATGTACGAGATCTTCAGTTTTAAACCTGCACCAGTACAGGCACATGAGAAAACTGCGTAAATATCAGCAGAGAAAAACTGCATAATGTCTGTATAACTGTATAGTGTGTGTTTAATTTTTATTTATTTCTTTTTTCTTGAGTGAGATTTGCTCTATGTTACACTGCGTAGCAAGATCGTTGATAAATTTTCCTTGATAAACCGGAGAATAGGAAAATGAAATCCCGGTTGAATTGAACTGCATTTATTTATCTCCCTGAAAGTCAATGGGCTGTGAGAGCATAAATAAGAATAATACGATTAAGAGGATTAGTTAATTAATTGATTGGATTAGACATTTGCTGTTTGCTGCTGCACAGGTCATGTGCAGAACGCTATACTTTCTTTACTTGCATTCCTAAACCTTTCTTCTCCGATCTGTGGAGTTGCAGTGCCTTTCAGCCGGAATTGAGAGGTAAAAATAATCCTAACAGCATTATTGCATAATTCATTTATTCTGTATATAGGTCATAAGCTTCCTTGAATAAGAGCTTCTTAACTGCAGAAATATAAATAGGCTGGTACTTTTGTGGCATTTAACAAGCTTAAAAAGGGTAAAACCGTAATCTATACTCATTACATTTGAGAGATGTCAAAAAGAAGCAGCATAAAAAAGTGCCACACCAAGCTGAAGAGGAAAAGGAAGGTGACACCTGGCAACCTTCAGTAAACATGGCATCTGTCCTAGAAATCCAGGTAGTGTAGTAATGAGGGTTGATGGGGACACAGTGATGGAAGAGAAGGCAGTAACAACACAGCATGCTAGCTGCCACCACTGGCACTTTCACAAGACTGAAGACAGACAGCAAGATGACCACATGCCTGACCACACTCAGACACTAATCAAAGAGGAAAAAAAAAACTTTCTGATTTGACAAGTTCTCGTAATGAGAGAGTGTAGCTCCACTATCACATTCTTTGAGGGTTTCCAAGGAACGGTTCACCCATATGTGAAAATTCAGTTGTCATTTACTCGCCTTCTTACCATTCCACACCCGTATGGCTTTATTTTTCCAGGGACACAAAAGGATTTTTCTCCCTAAGAAGAAAGTCATACAGCTTTCATACAGACAGACACTAATGTCAGTTTAATTGTCAGAATATTGTCTACTATTAGAACCAATCAGCATGTATGCTTGTAGTTAACTGGTAACTGTCTAAGGATTTGCGCACACCTTCAGTCATCTGATTGATAGTTTAGACTTTTTTTTTTATCAAGTGAAAGGCCTTTTAGCATCATTCTAAAAAATTGTATTTGATCCCAAGACCATAACCCGGGTAAAATGAGAAGCTAACCTGCTTTTAAAGTGTGAAATGTTTCTTTTTAGATGGGATTAAAAAGGTCTTAGAACAACAAAAACCTCCACTGTAAAAAAAAAAAATACAATCGTAAAAAAATTATTGACAGCTATATGCCTGCCAAACAAAAAACATAAAATTACAGTAAAATATCTTAATTGTAAAGTGTTAAACAATAATTGTATTAGTTTAAGTGCGGGGTTATGACCAGTGTGAAGGCTCTGTTGAGTGACAACAGATATTTATATTTCTATACATTTCCTACTTTTTGGCCATATAAACACAAATTTTGCATGACTGAAAAAAACATTTTAATTTTGACCAAAAAAACATTTACAAACTTTTTGTTTTATTTTAATATATTTTGTCTAAAATTTAAATAAACTATTCCACTTATATATATATATATATATAAAATATAATTTTTTTTCAGATTTTCAGATATTTAGGCACAATAAAAGAAGGAAACAGTCAGGAAAGAGAGGTGAAAGGTTAGTGTTTGAGAGTGGGAACGTTTTGATGATTGACTATTCCAGAGTCATTTATGATTGTGGAAGAGATGGAGAGCTAAAACACTCAATTGAACAGACGAGACATTTGCCAAGCTAATCGTAAGACTTGAAACGCTCCTCTCTGCCTTCCAGTGTGACTTTATCCTAACCTTATGCTTGATGCTTTTTGATTAATGTTTTAAAAGCCTCTCTGCCCACAAGAAAGCCATTTGAGAGCTCTCTCATAACAAAGGGAAGAACATTGCATCTAGCATATTAACAAATGCACTATATTATGCATTGTAATATGCCTCACCGCCTTTGCACAATAAAACTGAATCCACCTCCAGAAAATACTCTGTAGATAGGACTTTTGCACTTAAAACTTGATAATGGTTGGTTTTATTAAAATGTAACATTATCTCTAAACCATGCAGCTCACTTGAAAGCATCGTAAACTTGCGATTGGTGAGCTGCTAAAATGTCTGGAAGGCCGTTTTCTTGGTTCGCTTCCAAAATTGGTTTATTCACTACTTGATTTGTTAGGTAAGTTATTTTGGCATTCCGATTTTTTCGTCTTCTTTTGTTGTTAGGTCGCACATAGGCAAAAAATGCAGCGAACAAATGACAATTACAGTTTGCCGGATGAAATCTGAAAGTCTCCGATAGTGACACAGTCAAGCAGGGAGAACGAAAGGTGAGATCGTGGCTGTGAAAGTACAAGATGCATTATCCGGCATGCTGTAATAACCTCTCTCCCTCCCTCATATCCCTCGCTTTCTCTTCGACTCCTTCCAAACAGTGGCAGCTATTAGTGCTGAATGGAGCGGAATTGAATTAGCGCTGCCCACCGTTTCTCTAAAAGCGCCAGGGCCCAGGGGCACCATCGCCATGCTAATAAAGCCCAGGCTCTTACTGTGTGAGGAAAAGTGGCCGGAATTGCTGATGGGAGGACGTCAGGTGGAGGCAGGGGGGAGGGCTTTTTTTTCATGACTCAAAGGCGGACATGAGCAGAGAGCAGACGGAGCTCGCTTGAATAAGAGCGCTCACCCCAGCGCTCCCATCGGCGTTCGGCGGGCCTGAGTGACACTGCAACAATAACTCACGCCGCTGCGTCCGTGGTGCTTCAGGCCGCCTAGAATAATTTTAGCTGCTCGCGGCGCTTTTGGAATAGTGGGGCGCCGCAGTTTAACTGTAATTACATTCATTTTCCCTATTCTGGCTCCCGCAAAATGCCAAGACTGCACTCAAAGTAAGGAAATGTGCGCCGAGGGGATCCAAACTATTTGCTGAACGTATCATCATCCATATTCACTAATATAACTTAGTTACAAGTTCACGATGAAGAAGTTGACTCCTGTATGCGGGACGGCAAGGTCATGGGTTCAGTTTCCTTACAAAATGTTTCTCCCAAATGCACAGGGAGTCATGTTACATGAAAGTTGCTGTCAGATGCTTAATTGTAGCTGGGGTTCTCACAGTATGAATATTACAGTAGTTGATGCCGGGGATGGGCAAAACTACTTTGAAATAATAGACGTTTAGCCTACATCCCCTTTTTTTCCAATTTGTTTTGCTTCTTATTTTTACAAAAGCTGTGTACATTATTGTAAAAAGTGTAGCCTATATCTGGAATCAAAAGGCAAACGTGTTGTGGGCTAACACAGCTTGATTTTGTAAGACCACATTCATGTAAGTGCCGTTGGCACTTCGGGGAAAACATGCGTATGTGTTGTGAAACTCTCTAAAATGGTGGAAGATGTAACTCAGTGGAGTAGAATGGTTGAGTAACTTGTTATTTTTGTTTTCTTAGCGCAAAAAAAGTATTCTCCTAACATCGCAAAACTGAAGCTGAGCAACTAATGTCAACGGACTGTTTTACCGATGGATTTACTAAATTTCGGGACCTTTTCAACATTTCAGTTGTACTGCTGCCTATAGAGGGTCAGATAGCTTGCAGATTTAAAAAAAAAATCTTAATCTGTGAGCCTAAGATGAACAAAGTTCTTACGGGTTTGGAATGGAATGAGGGTGAGTAATTAATGACACAATTTATATGTTAAGCCTATTTTACTACCCTGAGTAATTACATGCTAAATCCATAGCAATTGTCTACTTAATATAAAGTGTAACACTTTATTTACCAAAAAGTGCTGTCCTGTTACTTACACATACCATTCTGAGGGTTGTAACGTGTGTGAAGTTACAGAATTATTACAGCTGTAGATACCATGTACGGTGTGTATTTACACTGTGGTTACATACTACATACACCTCTAGTTCTTAAGGAAGTACACAGGTACTAGGGACACTTAATATTAAGTGGGACAACAACACATCCTATATCAATAAATTAATTAACTAAATACCCTTAAATTATGTATAATCGCGGGTAAACAAGTTGTTTTTTTTTGTTTTTTTGCCATCTGTCATGTGTATTTAAACA
Source organism: Enteromius afrohamiltoni (assembly GCA_034779775.1). Taxonomy (NCBI): domain Eukaryota; kingdom Metazoa; phylum Chordata; class Actinopteri; order Cypriniformes; family Cyprinidae; genus Enteromius; species Enteromius afrohamiltoni. The sequence goes on along the minus strand of JAUYWG010000939.1, from coordinate 278 downwards.
CAAGAAGTGCAAAGACTGGGACATGCAAGCACTTATCGTGATATAACTTGATGTGCTGCTTATGTATAAACAACTTTTATTTGAGGAAATATGTTTATAATTGGCTGTTAGGTTTGTACATTCTGCTCTGGCTATTGATTAAGTTGATTTGAATAAATACACTCAACAAAAATATAAATGCAACACCTTTGTTTCCGCTCCGATTTTTCATGAGATGGACTTAAAGATCTAAAATTAATTCCAGATACACAATATTACCATTTCTCTCAAACATTGTT
>JAUYWG010000938.1:0-10846 GCA_034779775.1 Enteromius afrohamiltoni | reverse complement strand
ATAATGTTCAGTGCTTTGCTACAATCTGTATTGTTAAAAGCGCTATATAAATAAAAGTGACTTGACTTGACTTTTAACCAAATGAATAACAAGATAGATGAAGTGTAGATGACTGACTGTCATTCTTCTCATTCTCATGTCTCTTCCTGGTAGAAGTGAAAGAAATGTTAGAGCTGCTGTTTAACAACATTTCAGAGGAAGAAAAAGTAAGAAGTAAATACACTCAGGTGAGTGTCTTTCTCTAGTTTTCAAACAGAGGTTGTCTAATAATGTGTTTTTGGTCACTTTGTGCTTCTTTAATTCAGTGCTAAAGTTGTTTTAAAGATTATATTTATAACAGATAATTATGTGTCTCTGTCAGCAAATCACAGAAAGCTGTGCAATTAGCATGTGCGTGTATGTGATTCTCTAACAGTATATAACTCATTGATAGAGAAACTGAGTCATAATAAACAATGATTAAATATTGTGTCTATTTGGAGAACTCTAACAGACTCATTAATAAATCAGCAGCATTTCTACTTCATTAGCATGCTTTTACTTCTTGTTCACTGTACTTGTTCACAATGGATGCGAATGAAGCATCAAGCGCGAGTGATTTACATGTTAAGTCAATGCAAAGCCCTTGGTGGATACATGAGCACTGAACACCCACTGAACACCCTTTTGCATCTGTATCCTGGAAAAGTGTGTCTGAATAGCTTTACACCATGATAGTGATTTATAATGAATTTACACGTAACCCTTGCTTTCATGCATGTGCTGAAAACATTTGAAGGTTAGAGGCGTTTACCTGATGTAAAGTAACCCTGAACCATGATTATACCCCCTCCAGCTGTAAACAGGTTCAGCACAGAGTCAAACCAGTTTCTTTTGTTTTCCTGGAAAGATCCTGGTTTTAAAAACGTATTTCTGCAGTGCTTAGAACTCACCAGTTAATAACTATTACAGTGAATTAGTTTTCTTCCCCCACAAAACAAGGTAATTCGAAAATATCAGAAGCAGAAAGAACATATTGAACATATTCTATAGTTTCTACTCTGGAATTCTTTCCATGTTTCACTAAAATGAGCTGCTGTACATACTTTAGTTTCCAGCCTGCAGAGCTACATGTACAGTAACTAAAGTACACTACTGTACAGCAGGACATAATTATTTTACACAGACACAAAGAAAATGTCAAACACCAGCTAAATGAACTGGACACAGAATCTTAGAAATAATATTAAAGCTAATGTGTGCTAGCTAGTACTTTCAACAAAAAATGACATGAAGTTACAGAGATACAACAGAATAAAATTGAAAGCAAATTGTTATTATTAATACGTATAAGTGGTATTTGTCAGTTTTAAGTAAAGAAACACAGGTAAAATGGCAAGATATGAGACTCATAATGCATATAATGACCCTCCTGTGATTCACAACTACTGGCTGAGGAAAGGATGATGTAGTACCGTCAAATAAAACATTTATTCCATGTTTATGAATGTATAATATTCTACTCTGCGTTTCTGGATGAGGGTGTGAATTGTGTTTTCCCTGGAAATGTGATGCTTTCTTCCCCGCCATATTTTCTTACCTGTGTATTATTAGAGGTGTGTGTGTGTGTTTGTCACCTTGTTCATGTTGTATTTTGGCCCAGACTTTTTTATGCCCTTATGTTTGAGCTTAGGGCCGATTTTCACATCATAGTTCAGACGTGGGCCAGGCCATTGACTTGTTTTAGGGTTCTTCTTATTTTTAGATTGACATCCATCAATTATTGATGAAAAGAAATTGCTATGCTGGTCGAAACAACACGAGAACGTGCTTGCATATAAAACATGAAAAAACCTTATGGCTGTATGGAACCGAGAAGCAAATCCAAGGAAAACAATAGTCTAGGAATCTCTTTGGAACTAATTTTTGCATAAATGATTTCAATCAACTGTTGTTTTGTAACAACTATTATTATTCTTACTATGACAATTTATTGATTGTATACATAAAGCAGCTGTTTTAGAGAGAGTCGTGGTCAGAATTATATTGGCACCATAAAAATATGATCAAAGAGGTTTGTGAAAATAAATCTATTGTATTGTTGAGGCAATTTTGTGTGTTTGTGTAAAAAAACAGGAAACATATTCCACGTATGGGTCACTATACTTAAGTCACAATTCACTTCATCTTATTCTTCTGATCTTTTATTTTATTTTATTTTTTTACTTTTCAACAAAATCACATGAAAACATTTGATCCCTTATAAGCATTTAAATTATCCTAGAAATTATAAATATTAAATATAAATATGAGGCAGAGAACTGTCTTTGTCACCCATCAAAATGAAAAAGAAGAAAGAAAAGAAAGGAAAATAGTTCTGTTGTGGAGCAAACAAATGTTAAGCTTTACAAAATAAAAATGAAAAAATAGCACGTAAAAACAACAACATTAAAGCTAAAGCATTGACCATTTCCATCAAATTGGTTCAATCAACAGGAAATGTTACAAATCTTCCAAGGGGTGAGCCTAGAAAGGGTCATTTTAACAACTTTACAGGAGCACCAAAACCATAGTTTGATCTGACATTATAACTGGTTTCTGAAAAAAAAAAAATTGTACACTCATGGTCACTTTTGCCAAAGAAACAGCTCATTAAGAGCTTTCATTAGAGACGTTACTACTCTCTGTCATTTTAGTAACCTAGAGATAAACCATGGTGCTTATGGTGTGAGCTGTAATGTGGTGGTGGTGCAACACATTACTGATTGTCTCATGAGTGCAAATACCTCTGTAACTGAAGCTTTTCAGTGTTTGATGTTGTAGGATTACAAATTTAAGAATCAGTCTTAGATCTGCTGATCTTACATCCCAAAATAACATCATATTAGAAACTAAGGTGAAGTACATTGTATTTAGGATTTAAAGTAAAGGTGTTAACATTAACAGTTTGCAGCCAGAGATGCAGTTTCTGTCCTGCCAGTTCCTGTGCTCTTTGTAAGTCAAATGAAGTTGATTACTGAGACTTATGCTCGGTCACATTTGGTTTAACAGCTGTTGGTGCCTTTTGCCCTAGTCTTTGATCGGTTTGCTGATTGGATCAGGACTGGTGCACTGTGGGAAGTTTGCTATACCTGAATACTTAATTTGCACTTCTTTGTTTCAACTGTCTCCACCTCTATGTAACTCCTCACCCTTGAAAACCAATATGAATTGCGATGTAACACTGCATTAGTTAGACAACAGACAAGTCTGACAATTAGAGATTTTACTTTGATGACTGCAGTGCGCGGACAGAGTCCTCACAGTGAAGAGAATTCTGCTTCCAAATCCAAACTGGTCTCTCTGAAGAAGTTTCACAACAGTGTTAGTCTGCCAGTGTTCTCTGAAAACTCTATCATTATCTATGAGCAGATCTACAGAGTGAAGATGATGGATAAGTGTCATCGGTGGTGCTGCTGTTGTTTATTTGTTGCTTATTTCAATGTCACAATTAAGGGTGATGACGGATGAGCTCATTTTGTGAGCTCGTCCTTACGACGAGGGTAAGCAACATCAACAGCAGGATACTGGTGTAAGAGTGGGATGATCTCTTCGAGTGTTAAATCCCAGAAACGCTTGCAGATGGCATGCAATAAAACAATAAAAGTTAATCTGGAAAGAGGATCTCCAAAGACAGTAAACAAACCCCCCCGACCTCCTGGCCCATTTACAACCTCTTCCCCACCTCCCATTCTCACATCTTTCTTTTCTCTGAAAGTCACTAAGAAGATAGATACATTATGTGTGTTATATCTTGTGAAAATATTGTTTTTCCCTTTCATGTTTAGAAACATTTGAGAAGTCTTTTGTGCGACTGGTAAAATGGTCTCAATTTCACAGCAGTCTTACATTACATTATTCAAAAGATTGAAAACTTATATAGATTTGAAAATGCAGCTAAGGGGTTTGGTCAGATGGAAACTTTTAACCAGGTGCGGACCCGGGGTTTGTGGGAGCCTCTGACAAACAAAAGGCCTTTTGTGTGATAAAGCTGATAAAAAAATTTGTGGGGGTGTTGGTCTGGGTATTTAAGCAAAAAAGTAAAACAGCAAGATAGGAATTCTGTAGCCAGAAAACCTGCACACTGCAACATGGGAGAGACTCTCCAGGTTTCCCATGTGGCAGTGTATCTCTCTGACAGTCAGGTATGCATTTGCTACTTTTAGATATATCCTTGATTTATCAAAGTTATGTATTCTTCTAAATTGAAATTGAATTGTATTCTCATTGTTTAATTATGTAATTGGCTTGATATAATTTTACCTGACGAAATTTTTTTTTTTTTTTGATTCCTTCTAGATTGTTCAAATCTTTGTCACTAGTAGGTTGTGAGGAGCCTTTAGTGCGCGTAAGTATTATGGTTAGGATATGTCAAACTGGGGATGCAGGAAAATTGAGCAGTAGGCCCGCTTTCGCTGAAGACCCTCAGATTCCTGCTATCACTGAAGTTTACACGTTGTTATGGATAAGACTAAGTAAAACTATCTTTTTGTAAAAAGCAAGCAGTAGGCGGCTGACAAAAAGATATTATCCTTCTCCCAACATAAACATAAAAAATTGGAGTCAGATTTAAACAATGTAGAAGTCAAAAGTAAATTCAAGATGAAAAATAGAAGAAATTAAGTGTTTTAACAGAAGCGCCGGAAAAGCCATATGTGCAACATCCGAGCTAGTAAACTGGACCTTTCAGTGGTCTTTGAAGTGCTCCAATATTTCAGCATGTTTTTTGCACATCTGTCAGTATATATTCTCACTTGCCTTTGCAATTCCTCTATGCGGCCTCATATTTACCTTTGCATACAACTACAAAACAACTGTGTTGCTTACAAGACATGTTGATACAACTGCTTGAGCTTGTAGAAAATCAACTGGTCAAATTAATTTAAGGATTTAACAGAAGAAAATGAATGGTCAACCAAATGATGAAATGTCATCTGGTCTAAAGGAAATAGTGTAATAAGTAATAAAATTAAAAATAGTCCCGAGGCTTGATATAATTTACTTTAAGCATTAATAATAATAATATTTTTACGCCCTATTTTGTAAGTTTTGTAAAATACCTTCTGTATTTTAAGCATTATCTTCATGTCCAACAGCAGTCAGTGAGGGACGATGGCATCTGTTAAACAACTGCTTTTTGACACACTGGATGAGCTGAAAGGAGAAGAACTGAAGAGATTTAAGAGCTTCTTAAAAGAAGATGGGCCTATTCCAGCTTCTGTTCTGCAGAACCCAGATAGAACTGAAATAGTGGATCAGATGCTGAATCGTTTTGGACAAGAAAGAGCTGTGAAGATCACACTGGGTATCCTGAAAAAGATGAACCAGAACCATCTTGCTCAACAGTTAGAAAACAAACAGAAGGAAGGTAATTATTTAATTCTTTTTTTTTTTTTTTTTTAAATTGATGTAAAACTATAAAAAAAAAAAAAAAAGTGATACATTTCTTTGTCTCTCTTCCAGTCAAGAATATCAGCTGTGCTCAGACTGAAACAGGTGCGAAATTAATTCTGCAACATTAAAAACACATGTTGGTTTAATTCTAGATCAAAACACAAATCAATTAAGATTTTGTACATTTATGTACTTCAAAAACACTGTAGACTTATTCGGGCGGGACTAGTTTTCTAAACTACTTTATGTGTGAGCTTCGATTCTTACCACCTGTCGTCTGTGATGGTATTAGATGCACGAAACCTGCGCGCTGACAGACTTGCGCATCACGTGCGCTTTGTGTTTGTTTGTCCTGAAGCGTCTGATCGCAGCTGCGGCTAAATACGCTTTTATACAAAACTGATGAACACACCGGCAGTTATGTTTTCAGAGCAGGGCAAAACATCAAATATATCGAAAGAGATCTGTGCATCAGTCTGAATGCAGCCTGTTAAAGGTCTATGATATAAGAAGTAATAGTCAAGCGGCAATAATGAAGAGGGGGTGGAATACAACTTTTAAATGTCAAAACTATTTCTGTAAACTTTTATATACTCAAAGAGCACTTTTTACAATAAGTAATAGTTTTAAAAGAGTAGCCTGTTTATATAATGATAAAAAAAAATAATTATCCTAACCCTAACGTATTATTAATATCTAAATTTAACTGAGGCCTAGTACATTGTGTTGATAAATAATAATGTTATTTCATTAAATTGTGAAACCAAGATTCACACCCCTACTTTTGAGATGGCAGTACTGACACAGATATCTCAATTAAAATACGTATAATACACACACAATTTTGAATGCCTTTGGCATTACTCAAATGAGCCATTTTAATCTAGATTAATTTCAATTAATCTAGATTAATAAAAATAATTGTTGCCCACCCCTAATATATGCAGAACTGCTCGTCTCCAAGCAATAGTGAAATGTCAATTTTTTTAATGAATTGGGTGAATCATTTGGTATGTTTTGAAGTGCTGCTGAGCACAGATTGATCAGTGTATGATATCAAAGTACCACAAGAGCATTTATCCTCTATTGAGGTTTAATCCCAGATAGCAAGATGTCTGTTAAAGGTCTCTTGATCTGCTTTCTACAAACAACGAGAGTCATCTTTTAGATGTCAGTTTTACATGCATTATAAATTATAAACATCTTAAAGACATCTAACAGAAGTCTTTTTTTTTGGTCATCTAAAAGTAATGTCCTATAGATTAGCAACATGTCTTGGAGATGTAATTGCAGAGGTCAGATAGACGTCTCTAAGATGTACCTGTGTAATCAAACAAACCTACTGTAACGTGCAAACACAAGGAGAATAAATAGAGAGCAAATGGGAAGGGTTAAGAGGAAATTAACTAATAATCAGGTGACAAGAGGAGTGACAACACTCTTTAAAATCGATTGTGTTTCAACTGTCAAAAACTCACACGGTTCACATAAACACGGTTGATTTTGTCTCATTTGTGTTGTATGTAGTTCTAATACAGCAGCCTATGACAATCAGTAGAAAAGTAATCATATGATTAATAATTAGCATTTTATTTTATATTTTCATTTAAATTAATCTTGCATTTAAGGATACCTGTACTGTACCGGAAAAAATTAAAGCATACATTTAAAGTTTATTTTATATGTCCAATTTAATTTAATTTTCTTTGTCAGAAATGCCTTTTTCACAGGTCCTTAAAAAGCCTTAAATTTAATTGTGAAAGCATAAAAAGTACAATGGAGAGTTTAGATGCAACCCTAATTAAACAAAGCTGATGAAGTCCTTCAATGCTGTGTTGGAGCAGGGTTGGAACTGAACTCTGGAGGTCTCCAGCCCTCTAGAAACTGAGTTTTGACACCCCTGGTTTACTGTGATTAAAATGAAGAAGGCTATGATTTCATTCAATAAACATAAACCATTAGTAAAGTAATTGATACCTCTTATCTTCATTCTTAAAACAAAAAAGGTTTACATTTTGAAATGCTGAAATTCTAAATTAAACATATTATAACTATCCTAGTTACTTTGCACTAGTAGAGCCATAAAACAAATGGTGGGGTCGTCAATTTTGCAAAGATTCCAATTGGTTAGAGGTGAAAGATATTTGTCGAATATACACACAAACACTATAAATCAGAATGAAAAACATTTAAATTACCAAATTCACCATATTTATAACGGTTAAGGGTCCTCACAAACACCATTAGTTGAGATCATTGTCCATGAAGTCAAGTGCACAATCTTATCTGTAGGTGAATAGTCTTTAGAAGTATACTGATGATGTTGTGAATTGAGATGTTAGAGCAGCAGGAAGTATTCCCTCCAAACACCTTCAAGGAGAGGCTTAATCCATATAGTAAGTCCATAAAGCACATTCTTGTTTTCCACAATATATAAATGATATAAATCAATAATCAAACTTACTTTGAGCAGGAAACAAATGGTTTCTCAATCAGGATTAATGTAGGCCAAGACAACCATTAGACAGGTTTACCTGAACTAGAACCTAACATCAAAAACTTAATTAACCAAAGCACATAAAGCACATCTCAAGATTAAGATGATGAATAAAGGATACAAATCATCAAACTTATGTTTGAGCAGGAAACAAATGGTTTCTTCAACAGAATCAAGCAGCATGCTAGGTGAACATTAGGCAGCTTCAAACAGCACCATGTGCTTTACTATTTGCTATCTTTATTCACTACAGATGAATAACCTAGTCCCCCTAGTGGCTAGGATGATCACAAATGTGACAGTCAATGACTGTTACAATATGAATCATGCTTTTTTTATTTACTTTTTTAAGTTTGATATACAATTACGACAGACATTACCCCGCCACACTCATCTGGCATTCATTTAATCTGTGCAGGTCTTAAAAGTGCTCTTTAAAAAGTCTTAATGTGAACTGAACTACATCCAAAAAGCAACAGTGTGAACACAGAGGTCTCACATGGTCTCAGTCCTCTTTCAGGAACTGCAATAGTGTGAATGGGTTCTTTTTCACTTTTTGGTTCACTTAAAGGGGTCTGGGTGTGTTTTTTAAAACAGTACTCAAGTATGAAAACACCCTAGCAACTTGCTCTCTAAAGATCCAGAGAAGGTCATGTTGCAGGGTTAGCTTGCTAACAGCAGCAGGTTATGTTGCAGTGTTTGCTCTACTGACAACACTCCAGTGGGTAATGATGTTATATATTGATGCTAATGTGGGTATTATATTTAATATGATGAATATATTTATTGCTTTTTGTATATATTCTAGAACACTAGGTAATGCGTTGTGCTTTATATATATATATATATATATATATATATATATATATAAATACATAAATGGTTTATTATATAATTAGCATCAAACAAACAATGTAATTCTTATGCTCAAGGATTAAATATGAAAATAATAAGAATTTTGTAATAAATAACAATTTACAATATTTATTTAATTTTTTATTTTATTTTCTCTAGTTAATTTGATCAAATGAATTGCATAATTTTCCAATTAATTAATCTAATTAATCTCAAAATAAATTTGACTGAAAATACACACATATTATTATTTAAACATTATTTTTGCTTTAAATAAGAAAGTATCGAGTAGAAATTACAAATAGTAGCTTTAGAAATATTTTATTTGATTCAACATAAAATCTATTATGCGAACATTTAGGCTACAATAGGCCTAACATAGACTAACATAAAAGAAGGTAATTTGAGAAACGTCTCAGTATTTTTTGTTTATTGTTAACATCAGTCTTTGAATCATTGGATAACACAAATTCTGCAGCAATTCTGCTGGGGCTTTGAATTATGTCTATTTGAATTATGAATTGTTGTATAAAATCATATTTAAATGTGTGATATCTACACATCACACCTGTGGCATTGCTCTCACTGAGTGGCTGCTGGCCAATAGAGGGCTCTAGGGCGCCACCCTCCCTGAACCGCACACGCACAAAATTACATAAATTATTTAAATATATATGTGTATGATGTTATTCAAAATATTGTGTAATATATTTTTTCATCATTACCATATGACTTCTGTCTGTCTGCATATATTTCAGCTGAGGGGTGATCGATAAATCAACCAGAGGAGACCATTTTCAGTTATGTGATAATGTCGGACTCATCAGATGTAATTAATTCTGGACACAAAACTAACTTCATACAGTGTTTTCTACTGAGAAGACATTCTTGACTTCAATAAGAAAGTCATTGAGAAGTTTATTAATCGGAAGATTCTTGTACAAACAAACAAAAACATGTAGGTTTTTTCTAAAATGGTACTTATCCTATTTCCTATTTCCTACTTTGCCAGTTTCGCAGATATCTAATGTCCGTCACTGGTCTCCAGGCCTGTCCAAATCCCGTTGCATAGCTGCTAGTTTCACCAAGATGTTATCCAATTTGTGGTCCATAGCCACAGTCTGTATGCTAACAACTCTCCTCACCACTGTTCCATCCAGCCAGGCAGTCTGTTGGGGTTGAGACGTGCTGCTTTTAAAATTTGTTGATATCCAAATGCCCCACCTATTCCAGTCAGCAGAATCCCTGTTATCAGAGTTCCGAATAGGTAGATATCTTCAACATCCTCCAGAGAGAGTGCGGCCAGGCACACGATGCGCCACTTCTCCCACACATCCATCATCCACACATCCAGCAGCAAACGTCCCAGCAGGACAAGTAGGTTCCTCAGAACCCACGCTTCGCGAAGACCAGTTTGTCAAATTCATTATTACTTTTTGTTTGAAGAGCCAGGCGAAAAGAGTCTCAGAGATAGACTCACAAGACAAGACAAGAGAAGCAAGCGGGGAGAGGTAAGGGAGGGAGAGCAGATGCGACCACTTTCGTCAAGAGCCAAGAGGGAACAGATATATATATATATATATATTAGTTGTGGAGCTAATTCCCCACTGAGCAGACAATACCAGCATGGTGTGGTTTAATTCCAGACTGCTACACAAGTCAGTATTGTGCTGAGAAATTGTCTGAATATCGTTAAATTCTGATTCTATCATTTATGAACAATACAGGATAAGTTATAAAGTGATAAAGTTCATTATTTTCTGTAATGTACTGATAAACATGAGACTTTCAGATATTTTAGATTCCTTACACACAACTGAAGTAGTTCAAGCCTTTTATTGTTTTAATATTGACGATTCTGGCATACAGCTCATGAAAACCTCAAAAAATTAGCATATCTCATCGGACCAATAAAAGAAAAGTGTTTTTAATACAAAGAAATGGAAACTTCAAATAATTATGTTCAGTTATGCACTCAATACTTGGTCAGGAATCTTTTTGCAGAAATGACTGCTTCAATGCGGTGTGGCATGGAGGCAATCAGCCTGTGGCACTGCTGAGGTGTTCTGGAGGCCCAGGATG
>JAUYWG010000937.1:0-10848 GCA_034779775.1 Enteromius afrohamiltoni | reverse complement strand
CCCCGACAACCTAGCTTCTAGGATCATTCAGGCACTCAAACCCCTCCACCACGGTAAGGTGGCGATCCAAGGAGAGGAATACAAGAATACATCACAACCAATTTCTAACTAATAATAATATTTTTAATATTATTATAATATAAAATAATATTAATAATAATAATAATAATAATAATAATTTTACACATGACATGTAGCTGTGTACTATCATAGTTTACCAGAATTTCAACCATTTCACAGACTTTGTTTTTTGATTCAAGTTTCACACATACATCGTTTCGTCTTCATACATCATTTGTACACTCACGGTCAATGATCGTACATCTGTATCATCTGCTCTTTATAATATGGGATGAATACGATGTCTCTGAAAAAATTCTTTCTGCTACACACACTTCCCATTATGCTTCAATCACACCCCAGGGGTAGACACACTACTCTGCCAGAGATCCAGAGTAGTGGATCTTTTTCTATTGAATCACAAAAATGTTGTGCCCTATTTATCTAAATGGTCTAAATGCCGTGCAACCCGATGCCTAAGCAATGTGGGCTGCAGATGCGCCGAACATTCCTTGAAACGATCCATAAAACCATCAAAAACATTCTTCAGACCTTCATTTATAACATAAACATCTGACTGGCTTGAACAAACAACATATTTCATCGATACGTATCATATAAGATGACACCCCGGATTTCACGCATGGTACGATTACATTTTTTACATCTTGAAATAATATTTCTGTGTTCTGTATCCCTCTGTGTTGTGTTTGTTTAACTTTGCTGTTTGGAATATAAATTAGCCTTTACATCTGCTTTATAAATGACAGACTCAATCATGAATTACACCAGGAACATGTGTTAATAAAGCATTTATTAACAAAATAAATGCTTTATTAATGGAAATTTATATAATTTATTAATAATTGACTTAATTTATTTGACTTTTTAAAATTATCTTATGAAACATTGACAACTAAATAACTGGTTTGTAAATAATGTAATAATTAAAAAAATTATAAACATCATTAATAAAGTATGAAAATACAATACAATTATGAAACATATGTACAGTATGCTCAAGAACAAATCATTTATATATGTGCTTGTAAACTGTTTACTAATGCATAATAATGTTGGAACAATGGTTTACAAAGGAGGAACTGAGTATTTACTAATGCTTAACTCATCATTCATAGTGTGTAGTTATTATAAAGTGTTACCAAAATAAAATTATTATTATTTATACTGCAGAAATGGACAACATGCATGTTTGCATAGCTGCTATATATTTTAGGTTATGATAGCAGAGTCTGATTCATATTCCATCTGTAGCTGCTTTATAGCATCCTGTTCAATCCATTTCTCAATTGGTTAATGGGGTCATGAGAGCATCTGAAATCCACCACCGCAGGAAATTTTTCAACATGTTTGTCCACCACATTCCTCTGGAAAGGACCTGACAGAAAACATGCCATCATCCAATTATCAGATTCCTGCAGAGGTTTAGCATGAGCGCATTATCTGTATGCAAATACAGCATTATCCTGTATGTTCTCCGTCTGTCCTTAAGCGGCTCGCTCCGACACAATCGCCATCATCAGCCCTGATCAAATCATCTCACATCACATTACAGCAAAGCTGGGAGCCACGAGATCTACATCACTGACCTCAAACATCCTAAAACAGACAAAGTGCATGATGAGAGAACATCAGCGTCACCTCCCTGTGATGCTGCTGAGATGAAAGAAAAGAAAAAATATTAATGGAAAAGTTTTTTTTTATACAAATCTCTCTCTCTCTCTCTCTCTCTCTCTCTCTCTCTCTATATATATATATATATATATATATATATATGAAGGTATATGTAAAATATATATGGGAAATGTGGGAAATTTTCCCATTATTACCCATTATTTTCATGTGGAAAATAATGGGTAATAATGGGAAAATTTCCCATCTTAAAACCAAACAAACACATTACATTACAAGAAATACACAAAATAATGTTGTTGTTTTTTTGTCTCAAGGGTTTTAGAAGAGATCTCAATCATGTCTCAAACATCCAAAAGCTCAAGATGAACTCATCAGATGATCTGATCTTCATCTCATAGCGTCATAGTGTGTTTATTTCTCTTGAGACTCAATTGAGACTTCACTGAAACACAAGAGCTGGTCAGAGGCTGATCATTGATGAACAAACAGATGATCATCAGTCCTCTTTCTTTTCTTTAAAAAGCTTTATTGTTCACGCTGCACTTCAGAAATAATTGGCCGTCCATCATCCAGAGCTAACGGCCCTGTGTAACTGCTTTATTGAAATTAAACAGATATTTCTATAATGTACAGCTGCTGTAATTAGAAGCATAAACAACAGCAGAAGAGCTGTGAACGACAGACCTGTGACCTCAAACACACACAGAGCTCAGAGAAAATGAGTACAAAAGAACATTCAAAACAGATCTAGAAAGACACTGAGCTGTTTTAGTCATATAAGATCCTGTCTCTCAGAGAAACACATTCACAAGCTTTCACTGACCCATATTGTCCATATTTCACACAGAGATTGTGTGCTTATAAATGTTTAAAGAGATGATTCATGTTTCAGACGCATGTGTTTATGCGAGACCACCAAAAAGATTTACTGCTTTACACTCACGGGTGATTAATATTCACAAACATATGTGCAATGAGTTTCCAGCCAATATTAAGTTGAGCAACACTTTGTTTATTTAGGATCTTGGATATAAACTAGAGTCGCAAAAACAGTGTTAGAGTTGAGCCAAGTTTAATTATCTAATATAAAATTACATTTAAAAAGATAAAATAAAATAAAGACACATAAATCTGTGACGGAGCGGTCCTCTGTGGCTCCGTCCGACCGCCGTCAGCTTCTGCACTGTGTTCGCGCGCTTTTTCACCCTTTATAAGGCGGCACTTGAGGCGAATACAGTGCAAAGTTTTGTTCCAGCAACTCTGAGCGTTTTCCTTGTCTTTTTTGGTAGATTTTTTGGATTATTACCTGGACTGTGTTTTTGACTTTGATTCCTGCCTGTAGCCCCAACCCTTGCCTGGACTTTGGACTCTGATTCTAGCCTGTTGCCCTGATCTTTGGCCTGTTATACGGTACTGTGTTTTGTCTTGTCTATGTTGCTCTGTCTGCCCGCCATTACCCACGCCTGTTTGACTACGCTTGTAAATAAACAACTCGCATATGGATCAACTGCCTGCCGATCCTATGTCACAGAAAACTTCGCCAGACTCTGATCCAGCAGCTGTTTACCAGGTGGCCCGTGAAGTTACCCTCCAGGGCCAGCAACTTAGCTCTGGGAGGGACACGGTATGACTTTCACTGGCTACCCCGCCTTCATTTGCCAGTTCAGGGAGGTCTTTGACCACAACACCGAAGGCCGGGAACCCAGCGAGGAGATACTGTCTCTCAGGCAAGGCTCCAGCACCGCGGCTGAATTTACCATCCACTTCCACACCCTGGTGGCCCAAACCGGTTGGCCACCCGAACTCTTGAAGGCCCTCTACAGAAAAGCTCTGAACGCCGAACTACAAGCGGAGCTAGCCTGCAGAGACGAGGGTAAGACCCTGGAGCAATTCATGGAGTTAACCATCCAGCTGGATAACTTGAAGCGCTCACGCCAGGGACGTCACACAGCCACCACCTGGTCCAGCACCACAGGCCCGGTTCACTCACCCCCAGAACCCATGCAGATAGGCAAAACCCACCTCACCGACGAAGAACGTGATCGGTGTCTGCGCAACAATCTCTGCCTGTACTGCGGCCAGCCGGGCCACCTCCGAGTCAACTGTCCTGTTCGTCCTCCACGACCATCACAGCCACGGGTGAGTGAACAAACCTCCTATCATTCTATGACTCTACCTGTAACTCTGGTGCTGCCAGACAGGGAAGTGGAAACCACGGCCTTCATAGACTCAGGGGCAGAGTCTATGAAACTCTCTCCAGAAACCTGCCACAGGGATGACACCCTTCAAGTGTGGGTGGCTGGGTGGCTTTCAGTCACCCATGTTTCCCTGGACCGGCGAACCCACCAACCTGCCTGCCCTGGACCACTGGTTCCAGCGGAGTGAGGACACATGGAATCAGGCCCACGTCCACCTCCAGAGGGCCGTCCGTCGACTCACTGAGCAGGCCAACCGTCATCGCCGCCCCAACCCGGCCTATGAACCTGGACAGTGGGTGTGGCTTTCCACCCGGGACCTCCGCCTCCGCCAGCCCTGCAAGAAACTCAGCCCGAGGTACCGCCCTGTGGGAGAACCGGGGGATGGCTTTCCCGTCATACCGGGAGTTCGTACGAATCTTCCGCGAAGTGTTCGATCATTCGGCTGGAGGCAAGGAACCAGGTGAGGAGATCATATCACTCCGCCAAGGAAACCAGTCCGCTGCTGATTTTACCATCAAATTTCGGACTCTTGCTGCACAGACTGGCTGGCCCTCCGAACCACTCAAGGTGCTGTGTCGTAAGGCGTTAAGAGAAGAGCTTCAGGCCGAGATGGCGTGCCGTGATGAGGAAAGAACCTTAGACCAATATATGGATCTCACCATCCAAATTGATAACCTGCTCCGTTCTCGTCGTCCCCGCCACCTTACCAGTTTCCCCACTTCCACCAGTGCCATTCCACCTACTGAACCAGAGGCCATGCAAATTGGGACCACTCACCTCACACAGGAGGAGCGCGAACGACGTCTACGGACCCACCTGTGCCTCTACTGCGGTCTGCCTGACCACATTCGCGCCAACTGCCCCACACGGCCATCACGCTCTTCAACCAACCAGGTGAGTGACCAATCCTCTTTAACTTTGCCTATTAAATTAACTGTTTGGGGGTGTTTTGAGTGTTACCACCACTGCATTTATTGATTCGGGGGCCGCTTGGCGCCGGCCACGAAACTTACATCACAGAGGATCTAACACTCCACGTGGGTACATTGCACCAGGAAACGATCCGGCTGTTCACTCTTGCCTCTCCTGATTACCCAGTGATCCTCGGCCTCCCGTGGCTGGAGCAACATAACCCGACCATTTCCTGGAGAGAAAGGGAGATTGCACAGTGGTCCTCCTACTGTCAAGAGCACTGCCTCCTGATGCAACACAAGAGACCCCAGGTCCCACTGAGCACGAGCACTTACCAGTCCAGTATCACAACCTTCTGGAGGCTTTTAGCAAAGAAAAGGCCACTACTTTACCTCCACACCGACCAAACCGATTGTGCCATCGAACTCATTCCAGGAGCAGTACCTCCCAAGGGGCGAGTCTATCCACTCTATCAACCAGAGACAGAGAGTATGCAAAAATATATTCAGGAAGAACTCTCCAAGGGATTCATCCGGCCCTCCACGTCACCCGCGTCAGCTGGGTTTTTCTTAGTTAAAAAGAAGGATGGTACTCTCCGACCCTGTATTGACAACCGAGGCCTAAACGAGGTCACTGTTAAGTATCGGTATCCTCTGCCCCTGGTTCCAGCCGCTCAAGTTCAACTTCACGACCCAGCTCCTCCAGAATGCCCCCCAGATAAAGAATATGTCCCTGAAGTGCTGCGAGACAGAGTTATACACCACGTCCACGAAGTACCCAGTTCAGGTCACCCGGGCATCCAAGCAACCATTGAACTCGTTAACAACCGGTTCTGGTGGTCCACGCTAACCTCTGAGGTAACTCGGTTTGTACAACAGTGCCACGTCTGCAACGTCACCAAATCATCCCACCAGAGACCTCCATTGTACTCCAGCCATTGGAGACTCCACAACGTCCATGGTCCCACCTTTCCATGGACTTTGTGACGGATCTACCACCTTCCAACAACTACACGGTCATTCTCACTGTCGTAGACCGCTTCTCTAAGGCCTGTCGCCTTATTCCCCTTCGAAAGCTGCCGTCCGCCTGGGAAACTGCCAAAGTTGTACTCGAGCAAGTGTTTCGTTTTTACGGACTTCCAGTTCACTTCCTCAGTTCACTTCACGCCTTTGGTCAGCATTCTGTCAGCAACTACATATTAACGTCAGTCTCACGTCAGGCCGTCACCGACGTGCCAGTCCGCTCTACGAACCCGGTAACTGGGTGTGGCTGTCCACCAAGAACCTACGAAAGCTAACTCAAAGGTACGTGGGTCCTTTCCAGATTACTCGACAGATTACACCAGTGTCTTATCGTTTAAATTTGCCTGACCAGTACCGTATCTCACCAACTTTCCATGTGTCTTTCCTCAAGCCCGCTGATGCATCCCCCCCTGGTCATCGAGGACGAGGAGACGTACCAGGTCCACGAAATCCTGGATTCACGACGACGGGGTCGAGTGTTGCAATACCTCATAGACTGGGAGGGCTATGGTCCAGAGGAGAGATCCTGGGTCAACTCCCAGGACATTTTGGACCCCAGCCTAACGGCCGCCTTCCATAAGGGAACACCCAGACCGCCCAGCTCCCAGACAACGCGGAAGACCCTGACGTAACCAATCAGCTCGCTTCAGGAGCCGGTCGCAGGGGGGGGGGGCATCCGTGGCTCTCTCTGACCGTTATGTGCGGGAACCATTACCGGAGTATTAGTTTCCGCCCGGACCCTTTTCCCCGAAACTCCTCATTACTTCCGCACCAGGTGTTGCCGTTTATCTCCGCTATTTTAGCGGTGATTTCAGCGAAACTAGTCGCGAAGTTTTGATCTGCCCTGGCGACAGCTCTGAGCATTTTTCACTACTCTTTGGATTACCTAGATCTCGACCTTTGGACTGCCTTATTACCTACCGACCCTTTGCCACATACCCCGACTGGACATTGACCTTGATTCTCGCTGGATACCCCAACCTTTTGCCTGGACTGTTACCTAGCCTTTGTCTTGCCTTCTAAAGCCCTGTTTGTTGTTGATGACCTACGCCTGTATTCACTCTGTCTGTTTAATAAAAGCTGCAAATGGATCCCACGATGTCTGACTCTCAGTCTGCACAACAGTCACGTCCTGGCTCGTTTTAATTAGATTGTATGCGTATTAATTGCGGTGTACTCTCTGTTCTCAGCATGACTCCATTCGTTTGTCTTTAGCTGTCTGTCAAGAGAACGCTGATGATGCTGGCATCTATTTAAAGCTAGACCTTCACAAACTAAACTTGGATGAATAACAACCTGAATTGAGGTCTGAAAAATTTATAACCGCACTTTTAAAGTACTTGAATATCTCAGAATTTGTTAATTCTTGGAAATCCCCGAGGTGAGTGGGTCAAATGATTCCGGGTAGGAACATTAATATTTGGGCAAAGGTTCCCGCTGATGACGGTCAGACAGAGCCACAGAGGATCGCCTCACAACAGAGCCCCCCCCTGCTAGCGGCTCCTGAAGCGAGAGGGGCGGCGCCGGGGTCTACCGTGGTATCTGGGAGCAGGTTGTTCTGGGTGGTTGCGGTGGAAGGTTTCAGTGAGAGCCGGATCTAGAATGTCCTGGGCGTTGATCCAGGATCGTTCCTCCGGTCCATAACCTTCCCAGTCAATCAGATAATGGAGTGTACGACCCCCCATCGAATGGGTGCTACAATGAGCGGAGGAGGTATGATAACTCAGGGACGCAGGTACTTCCTTGGAGATCAAATTGGCGGGAAAGAGTGTCTGCCATTCTTTGATCCTGGCCGGTAGGTAAAGCATGAGAAAAACCATCTGGCTTGTCTTGAATTTAAACGCTTGGCAGTACGAATGTATTCAAGGTTATGATGGTCAGTTAGAACTAAGAAGGGATGTTTGGAACCTTCTAACCAATGACAGTTGACCCTTTGCGAGTTCTTCCTTAATGTAGGTATTCATACTCTCCGTTTCTGGCTGAGAGAGAGGGAATATACGGCCCTTGGGAGGAGTAGCACCAGGTAGGAGTTCTATGGAACAGTCTGTGCTGGGGCCGAGGTGGTGAGGTGCAGTGGTGCAGTGAGGTGGTAATTGTGTGGCTTTGATTTTGCTGAATGCTTCTTTTAAATCTCGATATTCTGCCGGCAGATTCCCTTCCGTATCCTCTTGTGGCATCTGAAGCTTGGTTGTACTTCGTTGTAAGCTTTGGAGACAATGTTGGTGGCAATGATCAGACCATTGAGTGATTTGACGGTCGGACCAGGCAATGGTAGGGTTATGTATTTCGAGCCAAGGAAGTCCGAGGATGATGGGGTGTTCTGGGGAATGGATAGTGAAGAGACGGATGGTTTCATGGTGGAGTGGCCTGACGAGAAGCTGCAGATCCTCTGTGACAGAGGTGACTTCTCCGGTGCTGGTCGACCGTCTAAGGCTGCCACCGCCACACGTGAACCACATGAAATGAGAGGAATGGAAATCGCTTTAGCGTATATTATAATCGATGACATTCCCCTCGGCCCCAGAGTCTAAGAATGCTGTAGTTTGTATTCTCTGCCCCTTGACTACTAGCGTAACTGGTAGAACCATAGAATGGCTAGATGTGTTCTCACTCACCCGGGGAAGAGATGGTCGTGGGGGACGGACTGGGCAGCTGGCTCGGAGATGGCCTGGTTGTCCGCAGTACAGACAGAGATGATCTTGAATCCGATGGTCACGCTCCTCCTGGGTGAGGTGTGTTGATCCGATTTGCATAGGCTCTGGTTCGGATCGTATTGGCATGGGGTTGTTGAAGCGTGTGGTTGGAGCGGGACAGCCTCTTCGGGATTGAAGCAGGTTATCGATCTGGATGGTGAGCTCCATGAATTGTTCAATCGTTTTACCTTCGTCATGGCATGCTAACTCAGATTGCAGTTCGTGATTCAAGCCCCGTCAATATATTGCTTTGAGAGGTTCCGTGGGCCAACCGGTCTGTGCAGCGAGAGTGTGGAACCGCAACGTGTACTCAGCAGCAGCAGCCCTTGTTTCAATCCAAGCAGTTCCTCGCTGGGTTCTTTGCCTCCTACTGAGTGATCGAACACTTCACAAAATTTCTGAAGGAAAGCCTGGTATGTGGGGAGAGTCTGTTCACGGTACTGTCTTTGGATCGTCTCTTCTGTGTGTGTTTGCCCCTATTGACCTAAGCATGTATGATTATGAGAGTGACATTAAACCATCGCAAGTGGATCTGCCGTCTGCTGAGACTTTATCACAGAAAACCTCACAACACAAGATCCAGCGACAATGCATGAACTCACCCAAGAAGTCTCGCGTCAGGGTGAGATGTTACACACACCATCAACAGTTGGAGAAGCTTACCCGTTTGTCTGAGGAGATGGGTCAATCTCTTCACACATTGAGCACCACCATTGCTGCTCTCACGCCGCTGCCTGCTACTCCACCTGTTGTTAATACCACCACTGCTGTTCAACCATCACCGAGCCCCACCTACACTGCCGGAGAAATACGATGGCTCTCCAGGGAAATGTCAGGGCTTCCTTATGCAGTGCAGCCTGTATATCAGCTGCCAATCCAGCACCTTTCTTGATGACGACAGCAAGGTGTTGCTGATGTGCTCATTACTGGTCGGACGGGCTTTGGAATGGGCAACGGCACTCTGGAAGGTCAAGGAATGTCGTTCATGTCTTATGCCGAATTTCAACGATGATTTTGTGAAGTCTTCAACCATGCCACTGATGAACGTGTGCCCATTGATGAAATTCTCAGCCTCAAGCAGGGGTCCAGTTCCACCACTGAATTCACCATCCAGTTCCGGACACTCACTGCACGGACAGGATGGCCACCAGAGCCTTTGAAAGCACTGTACCGCAAAGCCCTCAGCCGTGAGCTACAAACTGAACTTGCTTGCCGCGATGAGGGAAGATCGCTAGAGCAGTACATGGAGCTGGCCATACAAGTGGACAACCTGATCCGTTCTCAGCGCCAGCGCCCACCTGTATTCACTTGCTTGTTCACCCCAGTCAACTCGCAGCCCAGTCCAAAACCCATGCAGATCGGTAGAACACACCTGAATGATGAGGAGCGTACTAAGAATTTGTGACAACCTGTGCCTCTACTGTGGACAGCCAGGCCACATTTGATCCAACTGCCCGATTCGTCCTCCTCGCAACATGCCAACACGTTTGCTAAACGCCTGCATCTCCCTTTGTTTACATATGGACCACGGGTCGCAGTCACAACCTTAGACAGCCGGCCACCGGGGACCTGCGAAGTATCCTGCACCACCCAGGATCTAACACTTCAAATTGGTCCCATGCACTCAAAGAACATCAGGCTATTTTCCATCTCCTCTCCAGACCACGCCATCATCCTCTGCCTACCCTGGCTGGAGGTCCATAACCCTGACATCTCCTGGTCCGATCATCAAATCCTACAATGGAGACGAGTGGAAGATAGCCTTCTCAACCACCTCGGGGCACTACGAATATTTGGTAATGCCGTACGGTCTGTCCAACAGTCCCTCAGTGTTTCAAGCTCTCATAAACGATGTGTTCCGGGAAGAACTGAACCGAACAGTCATGGTCTATATTGATGATATTCTCATCTACTCCAAAACTCTATCTGAACATATCCTCCATGTCCGCAACGTCCTGCAGCGATCAATCCACCACCAGCTCTATGCAAAACTAACTAAGTGCTAATTTCATCAGTCTAAGATTACCTTCCTGGGCTATGTCATCAGTCATGAGGGTGTAAACATGGACGAGAACAAAGTAAAGTCTGTGCTTGAGTGGCCACGTCCCAAGACCATCAAGGACCTGCAACATTTTCTGGGGTTCGCCAATTTCTACCGCCGTCATTCGGAACTTCAGTAAAGTTGCTGCTCCCCTCACTGCTCTTACGAAGAAGGGGTCCACGTTGCTCTGCTGGAACTCACTCTGCGAGGAGGCCTTCAAAGAACTAAAGGCCCGCTTCACCACTGCACCCATTCTGCGCCACCCT
>JAUYWG010000935.1:0-10870 GCA_034779775.1 Enteromius afrohamiltoni | reverse complement strand
TGGCGGAAAACAATACACAGGCAGAAAATCAAACACGGGTAGTCAAAACAATAGATACTGGAGAAACGCTCAGAAACAATGGCCGAGGCAAATCGAGACTTCGCGACCTCTTGTGGCAAAGGTCCGAGCTTAAATAGTCTGTGGAGGGGCAAAACGGCGCAAAGCCGCTGAGGTACGTGGTCCGGGTAGAAACGCTAGTACTCGGGCGAAGGTTCCCGCTGCCGATGGGCGGAGAGGGCCACAGAGGAGCGTTCCGTGACAAGGACGCAATTTAGATATGTTCTTGAGATGGAAAAACGCATTTCATCTCTAATAATGTTAATTTTGGAAGTAAAAAATTGCATAAAGTCATTACTGCAGTGGTCTTGTAGAAAGTCAGTACGTGTTGATGCTTTATTTTTCGTTCATTTAGTCACTGTATTAAATAGATACCGAGGGTTATGTTTGCTTTCTTCTAATAGAGATGAAAAGTAATTATTTAACCCTTTTTAATTTCTGTAAGTTAGCATATTTTCCTGCCAAGCTAAACAAAACACTTCTAGCTGTTACAGAAGACTTCGCCACACACAGATCCAGCAACCATGTTAGAAATGACACAGGAAATCACCCACTTGGGCTCCGTACAGCACGCCCACCTTCAACAACTGGGTCAGCTCACTAGAATGACGGAGGATCTGAAACAGTCCATGCTTTCACTGCAGGCATCTATGCAATCGTTAACTTCCGCCATCGCCGTCATGACACCTCTACCCGCCACCAGAGCTAGTGACGTACTTGGCAGCTTCCGCTCTGCCAAGTACCAACCACACTGCATGAATTTCACTTCCCGAAAAATACGACGGGGCACCCGGGAAATGCCGTGGATTCTTAATGCAGTGTAGCCTATTTATCACTCGCCAGCCTGGAGCCTTCCCAGATGAGGACAGTAAGGTGTCGTTGATTTGTTCCCTTCTAACTGGACGGGCCTTGGACTGGGCCACTGCCCTGTGGGAGGACCAAGGTATGTCGTTCCTGAGCTACAATGAGTTCCTATGGCGTTTCCGGGACGTATTTGATCTCTCTGTTGACAGCAGAGACCCAAGTGAGGAAATTCTAGCTCTGAAACAAGGAACCAGCTCTGCAGCGGACATCACTTTGCAGTTCAGGACCCTGGTGGCTCGGACTGGCTGGCCTCCAGCTCCCCTCAAGGCCCTGTATCGGAAAAGCACTGAGTCGGGAGTTGCAATCTGAACTAGCCTGCCGCGACGAGGGAAGGTCCCTGGAGGAATTTATGGAGCTGGCAATTCAGATGGACAATTTAATCAGATCTCGGCGGCTGCGGCCATCCACTTCGTCTCGCCCATTCACCCCACTCACCAGTCTGTCCAACCCAGAGCCCATGCAGATTGGTAGGACCCAGCTGACCGAGGAGGAATGCAATAAACGAATTCGGAACAACCTATGCCTCTACTGCGGTCAGCCGGGACACATCCGTGCTACCTGCCCAGTACGACCTCCACGCTCCATGCCCCCATGGGTGAGTAATGGGTAACCTTACCTGTCACTGTAATTGTCAAAGAAGAGAAGATTCACACCTCAGCTTTTATTGATTCAGGGGGCTGAGGGAAATTTTACTGATAAGAACTTTGCTAAGCGCTTGCATCTCCCTTTACTTTCATGTGGACCACGTGTGGGGATTGCAGCCCTAGATGGACGCCCCCTAGGGTCCGGAGAGGTCACCTGTACTACCCAGGATCTGGAACTTCTCGTCGGACCCTTGCACTCTGAGATTATATGACTCTTCACAATCATATCACCAGATCACCCCATCATCCTTGGTCTCCCCTGGCTCGAACTTCACAATCCAGACATCTCCTGGGCTGAGCGACAAATTCTTCGATGGTCCTCCCACTGCCATGCCCATTACATCCAGCCACAGCCTAAGACATCACCAGAAATGCCTCAACAAGAGGACTTCAGTGTTCTGCCCATCGAGTATCACAACCTCAGGGAGGCTTTCAGCAAAAAACAAGCCACCCAACTGCCACCTCATCGAGCCACGGATTGTGCCATCAAACTCCTGCCAGGGGCTGTACCACCCAAGGGTCGCATCTTCCCTCTGTCACAACCAGAGACTGAAAGTATGCAGAAATATATCCAGGAGGAACTAGCTTAGGTATTCATCCGGCAGTCCACATCCCCCGCGTCAGCCGGGTTCTTCTTTGTTAAGAAAAAGGACGGGACACTCCAAGCATGCATCGACTACTGGGGTTTAAATGAAGTCACAGTAAAGTTCCTCTACCCTCTGCCTCTGGTCCCGGCCGCCCTTGAACAACTGCGCGAAGCTAGACTATTCACCAAACTTGACCTACGAAGCGCATATAACCTGATTCGGATACGCCAGGGGGATGAGTGGAAGACGGCCTTCTCCACAATTAACCTTTTTCCAGAGGGCAGGATGTTAAATAGGTGGTGGTTAGGGTGGTGGTGACCTTTGATGATCGCCTCGGCTCTGGAGAGACATCTAGAGCTGTCAATGGAGTCCAGAGAAGGGAGTGGACAGCCGATCACCTTCTCTGCTGTTCTGGTGACTCTCTGGAGTCTCTTCTTGTCACCTGTTGTACACCCCGCATACCACACGGGAATGGCGTGCACCAGCACACTCTTAATTGTGGCGCGATAGAAGGACACCAGGAGGTCAGTCTGTAGCCTGTTCCATCTCAAGACCCTTAGGAAATGGAGACGCTGTTGGGCTTTTTTCACTAGAGCGGATGTTTTTGTGTTTTTGATGTCATCCAGTTCATTCATCACTGTACTAGCTGCAATGTCAGTAAGTCCAGTCAACACAAGCCCGCTGGTCTATTACACCCCCTACCAATCCCAGAGAGACCATGGTCGCACATCGCTATGGACTTTATCACAGATTTGCCCCCATCTAATGGATTCACAACCATTCTGACCATTATAGATCAGTTTTCTAAAGCCTGTTGCCTCATACCGCTTCCAAAACTTTCATCAGCCTGGGAAACAGCCCAAGTGGTCATGGACCAGGTCTTTCGATTCTATGGCATCCCAGAGGATATTGTGACAGACAGAGGACCCCAATTCACTTCACGACTGTGGCAGGCTTTCTGTAACAACATGAACATAAACGTTAGTTTGTCATCGGGCTACCATCCACAATCCAATGGCCAAGCTGAAAGATTAAATAAGGAGCTAATTCGATTTCTCCAATCTTATTGCTATCAAAATCAGGGGAATTGGAACCAATACCTGCTGTGGGCGGAATACCCCCAGGACTCACTGCAGAAACCCTCTACCGGTATGTCGCCCTTTAAGTGTATTCTTGGATTCCAGCCACCAATGTTCCCCTAGTTAGGGCAACCCACAAATTTACCTGCTCTGGACCACTGGACCACAGCGAGGAAACCTGAAACCAGGCCCACGTACATCTTCAGGCTGCAGCTCGCAGAATGGCAACCCAAGCCGACCGGCACTGACTCATTTGCTCATACGTTCTGGTTCTAGTAAGGACTCTAGGTGCTGCATTTTGAACCTGTTATAGTCTATTTATCAAGCGTGCAGAACAACCAGCCAATAAAGCATACAGTAATCTAACCTTGAGGTCATAAACGCATGAATTAATATTTCTGCATTTGAGATTGAGAGCATAGGACGCAATTTAGATATGTTCTTGAGATGGAAAAACGCATTTCATCTCTAATAATTTTAATTTTGGAAGTAAAAAATTGCATAAAGTTATTACTGCAGTGGTCTTGTGGAAAGTCAGTACGTGTTGATGCTTTATTTTTCGTTCATTTAGTGACTGTATTAAATAGATACCAAGGGTAATGTTTGCTTTCTTCTAATAGAGATGAAAAGTAATTATTTAACCCTTTTTAATGCTTTTCTGTAAGTATTTTCCTGCCAAGCTAAACAAAACACTTCTAGCTTTTTTTTCCTCCAGCTACGCTCCATTTTCCGGGCTGCTCTCTTTAGGGTGCGAGTGTGCTCATTATACCACGTAGTCAAACTGTTTTCTTTTACCTTTCTTAAGCGGAAAAAAGAAACTTTATCTAAAGTGCTAGAAAAGAGAGAGTGTATGGCTTCTGTTGCGTCATGAAGTTTTTCTGTGCTATTAGACATGCTAAGGAATTGAGATAAATCAGGAAGATTACTTACCAAGCAGTCTTTTGTGGTAGAAGTGATGGTTCTACCATACTTGTAACAAGGTGTAGAATTTACAGGTTTATCTATATGGAGTTTACAGAAGACTACATAATGATCTGAGATACCATCGCTTTGCTGCAAAATTTCAACACCATTGACATCAAATCCATGTGACTGTACTAAATCTAGAGTATAATTTCCACAATGAGTAGGTCCTGATACATGTTGTCTAACCCCAATAGAGTTCAGAATATCTAAGGAAGCAGATCCTAACGCATCCTTTTCTTTATCAACATGGATATTAAAATCACCAACAATTAAGACTTTATGTGCAGCCAGTACAAACTAGAAAATCAGCAAACTCTTTAATAAAGTCTGTGTGTTGCCCTGGTTGCCTGTATACAGTAGCCAGTACAAACATCACAAGGGATTTATAACTATAACATGTTTCTCTAGATAATGTTACATGCAGCATCATAACTTCAAACAAATTATACTTAAAGCCTGCCTTCTGAGAAATACTGAGAGGGCAGATTGATCTGCTGAAAGGATTAATAGTGAACCCCTTCCCACCCTTCAAGAACTGTACACATCCAGAGCGAGGAAAAGGGCTCAGAAAATCACTCTGGATCCCTCACATCCGAGCTATGACTTTTTTGAACTTTTGCCATCTGGTCGGTGCTACAGAACATGAATACCAGGACAATCAGGCACAAGAACAGTTTCTTTCCCCAGACAATCTGTTACAAGGCGGTCTTCGGTGGCGCTGTCTTACCGCCATCAGCGGGAACCATCGCCAGAATATTAGTTCCCACCCGGACCGTATTTTCCCGAACACCCGCGTGATTTCCGCCCCAAGTGTTCGGCATTATCGCATGTATTTAACAAACCACCGCAGATCACTCAGTGCGAAGTCTTGATCTTGTATCACTACTAAGCATTTTGGATTACTCTTGGACTGTCTCTTTGGATTTCGTTTGTATTTTTTATATCGACCTTGAACCTTGCTTGATGCTCCGACCTCTGCCTGGACCTGATTTGAGAACTCTTGCTTGTTACCTCGACCTTTGCCTGGACTCCGTTTGTGATTTCTGCCTGATACCCCGACCTCATGCCTGTTTTACGGTACTGTCTTTGTCTGCTCTGTGTAACTATGTCTGCCCCTGATGATACCCGCCTGTTTGACTTTGAGAATGTCAATAAAGAGTTGTGTATGGATCTACCGTCTCCTGATACTCCGTTACACAATCTACCTCATGAACAGTTAATAGTTCTCCCTCCGTGCAAAAAATATGTGCAATAACGGATGTTATTATTATTATTATATCACCCTACATCAGGGGTCACCAAGTTCGGTCCTGGAGGGCCAGTGTCCTGCAGAGTTTAGCTCCAACCCTAATCAATCACTCCTGCCTGTAGCAGCTAACAGGTTTCTCTTACTAGGTATACGTGAAGCTTCTGTGGCAGCTGTGTTAAGGCAGGTTGGAGCTAAACTCTGCTGGACACCGGCCCTCCAGGACCGAACTTGGTGACCCCTGCCCTACATTATAGTACATCCTCCATCTTATTATTATTTCTATTCATTATGTATATACTATTTATATTTAATCCACAGAACACCTGTACATACAATTTACAGTTTATTTATTTAAATGCATTATTGTGTTTTTGATTTTTAGTTTATTCTCTGTCTCTGTGTACTGGAAGCTGTGGCATTTGGGATTCTTAAAATCCCAGGCAGGCAGTGTGCAGACTTGAAATAAGTTCATTTAGATTTTTAATTGTATAATTTTGTATGTCTACTTAAGTGAGGACCTTAATTTTGAAAATCAGTCAAGAAACCCTGTTAGTTCAGGAAGCAGGAAGTTCAAGAAGTCAGCAGAATGTAGCTGGTCTGAGTGAGGCTCTTTCTGAAATATAATCTTTCTTTGCTTCTGTTAGATGCAATGTGTTTTCACAGCTGAATCATAAACTTCAGAATGTCGCTGCTGTCTCCAGCTAGGTTTTTTGAGTCACTGTTTAACTCACTAGATGCCAGAGAAGTCTAGTAAGGCCAGTGTAATGTTTAACCTTAAAGCAGGGTGCCTAATTGCTGGAGGAATATGTTTGTGAATATCTAACACTTGCGCACTACTCAGATCTGCACGCTTATAGACTTTTTTTGCAAGGGTGTGAATCAGCCGCTCAGATCGCATCTGATCCGTGAGGTACCCCAGTCATAGTTTGCAGAGTTTTTAGACTTTGCTCTGTGGTGTGTGGGCTCTGCATTCATGGTAGCCAACTTTACCTCCTCGTCTACATCTGTAATTACGGACGCACTGGAGCGCAACCTCAAAATGGGGACGACAACAGATCAGCGGATCATGAAATGACAGATATCGTGGTGCTCCGCTCAGTCACAGCAGCCTTTGCGGAACCCAGTCAAGTCCACGCTGACAAGCCAAGTCAAAGACCATCATCAAGAATCAAGTCAAGTCACCGCTGATGTTCAGGAGTCCAGTTTATCCACAGCAGTCTATCAGTTAAGTACACCTTTTTCTGCACTTCACTAATTCTTATGTTTCAAGACAAGTTATTACAAATCTGCACATGCCAAGTCAAGTTATTGTTGATTTTCACCCATCAGGTCAAGTCAACACCAATCACCACTCATCTTCTTATCCGCCAGAGCCACGGTTTCGTTTCATCAGCCAATGCCACGTCATGTCCCATCTGACCATGCAGAACCATGTCACGTCATGTCTCATCAGAGGCTCATGCCATAGATCCCTTGGAGGTTCCGCTGGTGGCTACACAACCCCCAGAGGTGTTTGTGGATGCTGTAGATTCCCCAGAGGTTCCGCTGGTGGCTGCACAACCCCCAGAGATGTCAGTTTATGCTGTAGATTCTTTGGAGGATCCGGCAGTGCCTACACAACCCCCCAGAGCATCAGTTTGCTCTACAGACCCCCTGGAGGACATCTGCAAAACTTCATCCTGCCTAGTCCCAGCCACAGAGAGCCATTGAACTCTTGTACCAAAAACACAGCTCTGAGTGTAAGAACCCGTGGTCCGCCATTACTGTTTTGTTACTTTTACACCAGACTGCTTTGTGCATAAGAGTCAGTATAAGGCAGATTTTTTTTTTCACAAAAGTTGCTTCTGAAGGATGGATTTGTGCCAGCTGTTCTTATCCAGCTACACTACCAAGTCAAGTCACTTTTATTTATATAGCGCTTTTAACAATACAGATTGTAACAAAGCACTGAACATTTTCAGGTAGGAAAATACAGTAATTGTAATGTATAAGGACAAGATTAAACTTTATTTACCAAATGAAGAGATGATCTCTGTAATCAGAATGATGATAATCACTAGAAATCAGATGTCCCCAACTAAGCAAGCCAGAGGCGACAGTGGCAAGTAACCAGAACCCCATCCATGAGAGAATGGGGAAAAAAACCTGACAGAGTTAAACTGACAGCTTGCCTCCCGAACAGTATTTGGTAAAGTGTTCCAGAGTTCGAGTGCTAAATAGGAAAAAGATCTGCCACCTGCAGTAGATTTTGATATTCTAGGTATTTTCAAATGGCCAGAGTTTTGAGAACGCAGCAGACGTGGAGGACTATAATGTGATAAGAGCTCGCTCAAGTACTGAGGAGCTAAGCCATTCAAGGCTTTATATGTAATTAACAAAATTTTAATAGGTTTGATAGGGAGCCAGTGCAGTTTTGACAGAATATGCTTATACTTCCTGGTTCTAGTAAGGACTCTAGTTGCTGCATTTTGAACAAGCTGTAGTCTATTTATCAAGCGAGGAGAACAACCACCCAAGATATGTTTCTTAAGAACATATCTAAATTGCATCCTATGCTTTCAACCTCAAATGCAGAAATGTTAATTCATGTGTTTATGACCTCGAGGTTAGATTATTGTAATGCTTTATTTAGATGGAAAAAAGCAGTTTTACAGATACTAGAAACATGTAACCTGAGTAGTATATTTACATACGGCAAGTGTCAACAGGTGATTTATGACACCTGATATACGACCCTTTTATTGTTTTATCGTCCTTTTATGACTTTATAATGTCCAATAAACCGGACACCTGGTTGCACATCTGGACTGTACATCCCACCCCACATCCTGTCATAAAAACTCACCTCCGGGGGAGTGGTATTTATTGCAGCTGTTGTAAAAAAGAAAACATGACCAAGTCATTAAATCGTTAAGTTGTTTACAATGTTTATTATGTTTATGGTTTATGTCATGTGTTTTGCTTGGTGTGACTGCTTGGACTGTGGCCCCCTCCTCCTTCCCCCCTCCTTGCAGGGAGGACCCCCCCACAGAGATCCGTGTCTGCTAGGCCCCTGTGCTTCATCTCTGTAATGAGAGAGGAAAAAAGAATGAGTCATTAGTGAATAAAGGTTTTTAAATAAAAAGATGGTTATAACAGGTTTAATCAGTGAATTAAATTTATCAGATGAAAATACCACTTTTCATGATTTTAAAACAATAGATCGCTCGCCCCCCAGTGTTTGCAGTCTAGTCTCACCCCAGACGGGGTGTCTGTATTTTAGCTTTGAGCTTGAACAATGAGATGGAAACGCGGGAGGCATGTAAACACAAGGCCGGGTTGCTTAAACATTTCATAACGCAGTGTTATAAGCTTTTTAAATTAGCTATAGTAATTACGTAGCGTAACTCTGAGAAAATAAATGAAAGAAATGTACTATTTCTGTCTCTCTCTCTCTCCGTCCCTCTCGCTCTCTTAAAGCATAACCAGTTATGGCCGACGGGTCCCCGTTGGTCCCTCACACGAAAGAAAAGCCACATTTTGGACTTTAAATTGACAAATTCTGTTCAGAAACATTCTATTTGAACGGTAAATTCGGGGTCGACGTCTGAATTAGTAGTTTGCAATCTTAGGCTATTTGCATGAACGCTAAAAACAAAAAATTTCACATCTCACATGCTCTCTCTCTCTACGTTACCCAGAATGGCAAAAAAAAAAAACAAGTGCTCAGACTAACTTTATAGGTATGTTAGTTTAAAGAAATAACTCGAATAATAAACACAACTAGTCAAATGCAGAAAATAAACCATGCCGGAATATTAACCATGATAAAACACAATAGTGTTTGTTAAATCAAAAACGGACATCTCATGAGCTCTCTCTCTCTCTAGTGCTTTTCGATCCTACATACACATGAACACGTGAATGAAAAGGAACATAAAATAAAAGTAATAAAAGGAACATTGCAGACTTTAAACATCACTTATTTGAAATGGTAAATGCAACGCGACGCCTGATTACAGTTCACAATACATGACTCAAAAAACAGTCACACTAACAGCTATCTGCGTTAGTGCTAAAACAAAGGCCGCCTCGCGAGCTCTCTCTGTCTCTCACTAGGTCACTCTCACTCTCTACCTTCAGCATTATTTCAGCCTTGCATCACCCAAAATATCATCCACTACAGACTATGCAACTTAAAACACATGACATGAACCATAAACATAATAAACAATGAAAAATAAAAAATGTAAAATGAATAATAAAAAATGTCAAATAGAACAACTTGGTCATGTTTTCTTTTTTACAACAGCTGCAATAAATACCACTCCCCCGGAGGTGAGTTTTTATGACAGGATGGGGGGTGGGGTGTACAGTCCAGATGTGCAACCAGGTGTCCGGTTTATTGGATATCATAAAGTCATAAAAGGACGATAAAACAATAAAAGGGTCGTAAATCAGGGGTCATTGTGATCGATTTGATACGTCCTCATTCACTGCTATAAACTGATAGCAGTCAGATAAGAATAATTTGAACCACTTCCACTAATGCCAACAGAGTTTTCTAGACTATTCAAGAGAATGTTGTGGTCAATAGTGTTGAATGCAGCGCTGAGATCCAATAGCACTAATAATTAGGGACAATCACGATCAGATGCTAGAAGCAGGTCATTTGTCAGGATTTAGACCGTGTCATAGTACTGAGACTGCTCTAATTAGAGTAGTCTCAGTACTATGACACGGTCTAAATCATGACTGGAAATCCTCACAGCTACCATTTTTCTCTAAGAAGGAATATAACTGTTTTCTAGTATCTTTGCCAAAAAAGGGAGATTTGAGATCTATAATTAGCTAAATCTTTGGGGTCAAGTTGCGTTTTTTTAACGAGAGGCTTAATAACAGCAAGTTTAAAGGCTTTCGGCACATACCCTAATGACAATGAGGAGTTAATAATCTTTTAATATTTAATATTTTTTAATATTTTAGATGGACTGACTGGATACTGTAGCTGACGGCTGCACAGTTTCTATTTTATATATAATATGGTATTGATCTTGGAAAAAAAATATTGCAAAAAGTCATTACTGCTGTGTTCTTGCGGAAGATCAGTACCTGTTTAGTCACTATATTGAATAGATACCGAGGGTTATGTTTGTTTGTTTGTTTTTTTTAATAAAGACGAAAAGTAATCAGATCTAGTCCTTCATAATGCTTTTTTATAAGTTAGCATATTCTCCTGCCAGGCTAAACGAAACACTTCTAGCTTTGTTTTCCTCCAGGTACGCTCCATTTTCAAATTGTTTCAAACATCGCTTTGCTGCTGGATCTCAATACCATTAACATCAATTCCATGTGACAGTACTAAATATAGAGTATGATTTTGACAGTGAGTAGGTCCTGATACGTGCTGTCTAACCCCAATAGAGTTCAGAATATCTAAGAAAG